>BMAW01127715.1:282488-356363 GCA_019974015.1 Nephila pilipes | reverse complement strand
ATTTAATAATTTTAATATTGTAGATATTTAATAATTTTAATATTGTATTTAAATATTGTGTATTTAAATGCAATAACTTTCCGTTATTCTCTATGATGGTGAATATATCATGTCGATTAAGAATTAAATCAATGATAAAAGGGAAAAAAGATTATCTTCGAAAAAATAAAATATCAAATGGGGAAAGATGAATATACTTTAAAGAAAAGTATGAAATTTTAAGATACTGGAATGAGAGAGATAGAGAAATCTTTCTAGAAGAAAGGTAAAAAATTCAATAGAACATTTCGAAATGAGCGCAATCGTCATTCAGAAATTTTCAATAAAAATATTTCCGAAATGGTAAAGGCTCTTTTTGAGTAAAACTAATCTTAATTTCGTCAAACAGTTATATATAGTCTCTTTGGAATTCTCTGGCTGAGTGGCTGCGCCTTTGGAATTCCAATCAAAAGAAGCATGTCATTGTACAGAATTTATCAAAGAATCTCTAATTCTAATTCTTCGATACACGAATACAGTAATTTTTTATTCCATTATATGAATGGAATTAAAATTATCTCTTTCAATTATTTAACTAGTAAAGCGATATTATTACAAGTGCTTTTAATTATATAGAAATGCTTCACGCACAATTCTTTTTTAATCCTAATCTTTCTTAGTGGGACATTTTCAATATTTTTAGGGAGACAGTTTGGTTCTTATTCGGTCATTCTTCTTATAGATCATCGCATAGGAGGACATCCTCCTTATAGATGATCACATAAAAGAGTATCTTTCTTATAGAAGAATTTTGATAATCTTGCTAGGACCGACACTTATCACTCCGTACGTTGTTCTCGCTGCAGTTAACACTTTAAATCTTATAAAAGATTATTATCAGAATTATATTTAACAATTCTAAGAATTTTAAAAAAAAATTATTTAAGGCGCGAATGAGGCAATTCCTTGAAGAAAAATGTTTGGCTTTTTTATTTTATCTTCAGTTATTTTCATCTTTTTGCAAGCAATCAAAAGGTTGTGAAACGCTTTGAACAGTTATTTATTTTGATGATTGCATTAAAGATGTTGAAATTATCTTGGTTTGGATCATTACTAATTTTAGAATTTGAATTTTTGGGGAAATTAAAAGAAGCAGAGGATGGATTTTCTGCATATGTTAAGATTTATCGGGGCTTTTTCTCAGTGCTCCATGATTGTACATATGAGAGAATTTCAAAGGCTAATTTGGAATCATTAGGTAAGTTGCATCTTAAACATATCTATTAAAAGTATGGCTGTTTTTACTCTCCAGTTTCCCTTCTCTCGTTCAATTATATCATCACTATTATATAAAGTTCAGTCTGTAATTAATTTTAACAATGAAGAAAATCAAATTAGGTTCGTTCGATTTGGTTTTGATTGTTTATTGACAGCACACTGAAAAGAAAACCGAGGATAACATCGTGATTTTGAACATCGGTCGAGCTGCGAGGACGGTACTTGAGCTGTCACCTTCCTCTCCAACTTTCTCACTACACCAACGGGAGAACCTGGAACCCCGACCAGAATTAAGGCACATCAGCCTCACTGCAGAACATTTCTTTTGTGGAAACAGGGCTCCAATCCACGACTCGACGAAAGCAACGCCGGCTGCGAGCCGCGGCTATGACCACTTAGGCTATCATGTCCACTGGTTTTATTCAAATCCTAGAATATTTAAAATTCAATATTTCCTAAACAGTATCTAAAAGTTTTTCTTATCTGAAATATTTCTTAAGGTATATTCGAATCTGGATCGTCTTCAATTCATTCACTGAACTTTCATAGCTTACGAATGCTATCTCATCAGTGTTGTTCAGTCTATTTCACTATTTCTATTCTATTTTATATAAGTCACTCTTTATTCATAAGCACAGATTCTCAAATCAAATGACGTCATATGAAAGTTCTCAAGTATTTAGTTGAAGGAGGAACTGCGGGAAAATTCTGTTGCAACAGAAGGGAATCAAGATAGATTATAAAAAATATATATATTATTTATTTAATTAATCCATGCTCGACACATCAGAAGCGAAAGTAATGTTAACAAATTAAACTGACTGGGATCAGTTACCACACAAATTAATCTTAGAAACAAAAAAAAAGGTCGAGTATTTTCTAGAGAATGAAATTTATCCCAAAAAATACGACCATTAATGGAAAGTATTAAAAGTCTGACACTATGTCATTTGCCATTTGGAGCTCATTCATCATTTTCCGTGACATAATTGTGGTGGAACATAGTATCATTTTTATTGATACCAGTTCCGACAGTTTGGGATTTAAAGAGATGTATTTTATCGACGTATTAGAAATCCATCACTTGTCACACACATATATTTTTTATTCTGTATGTTTCTAGTAAAGAATTCTTAATAGAACAAAAACTAATTGTTTTCATTTTTTTATTATTAATAACAGATGAAGGAAACAGACTTTTTCACAGGATTTCGACTAACCGAGTTTTAATAGATATTAGACATGAATTGTACGTTTAATTATAGAATAACTTTCAGAGAGATTGTTCATATTTTAATGACCGAAAAAAATGTTATATCAATAAGAAATATTAAATTTTGTTTGCTTTCACCCCATATGCGGACAATTAAATTTTTTTTGTCACTCTGTTCCAGCCGTCCAATGTTGTCCCTCCCCATCCTCAGGGCCTTGCATTCTTTAGGTAAAAACGGGAATCAAGACCCCAAGGTACCCTAGTGATATTTTTCTTTCCCATGGGGTTTATTGTCTTAAGTAAACACGGATGATGCATCCCTAGGATACCCTAGAAATTATTCTATATTTTTGACATTCCTTCTGATCAAATAGTTTTTCCCTTTTTTTTTCATCTGAATTACAGTAACACGTAGTTTTTCGCAGCATAGTCAGATTTGGCTCTGGCGTCATAAACTCTCCAACTTACATTCACATTCACCCAAACCTATTTCTACCTGATTAAATACATCCAGGAACACCTCAAAATGTCAAGCTACAATTAGAAGACGAAGTCGACGAGTTGAAAAGGCACTTCTATACCAAATTATACCAACGTTAGGAATATTTTAACATGTGTGCATCAGCCTATATTTGCCCTGCCCAATCAGTACTAGAATGCACTTGTACCTGAGAATCTGTTTTAGTTCCTAACTCTGAATAGGTAAAATTTTACTACATTGCTTCTTTTCAATCGATATAGATCATGTATCGTGTTTATAACTGTATGAACATCGGTATACTTACTTTGTAAGCGATTTTTGGTTTGGTTTTATGAACGTCGCACTAGAAGCAACACGAGGCTATTGGCGACGGACCTCGTAATTTTGAACCTCGGTCAAGTGACGAGGACGATACTTGAACTGGCACCTCACCACCTCCTTTGTAAGAGAGGCGAACTATGTAAATATTAGTGATCGTAATGTTAATCAATGGAACTTCTACTATCGTTCTCAAACCTATACTATTTAATCTAATTAAATTCTATAAAGTGTTTACGAAAGGTCAAAAAATAATAAGCGAATCATTTAAATATTGGTAAAAATATTTTTGAAAATTGGAGAAAAAATGTAATTCTGCAGAAACCTTCATTATTTTTTGCTCTTTCAGATGCACTTTATTGCATTCAATAGTCTAGTTTTGAGAAGGAAAGTAAAAATTCCATAGGATCAACATTATGTTTATTAAATCAAAATGGCCGATAGAAAATATTCTTAATATATAAATTTATTAAAAATTCTTTTGATCACTATTAGTTTCCTCTCTCTGTTCAAGCTAACATATATTTATCATGTTCATGTATATTAGAAAAACTTTGTAAAAGGAAAAATCTGACTTTGTGTTGAAATGGTACTATTTTATAACTAAAACAATAAATTGTTTTTTCCCAAGTTGTAAATTGATAAAGTACTTTTTTATCCAAATAGAATTAAGCCTAGTGAAAGAGAATATCAAATATCTATGTTCTCTACCTGACATATAACTCTGAAATTCTTTATTATATATTACATGCAAATTTTTAGTTTATTCATTCGAAATAAAGACATAATATTAACTGAAGAGCCCTCACAGGCACACACAAGTATAAAAACTACTATTGATGTAAAAAGTCATCACAATGCCTTTTAAGTGCTCAGCTTGATTAGGCGTAAGCAAGAGTTGTAATATTTAGAGGTGCAAACTTGTAACATGGGTATTCGCGAAACTTCCCTTAATTAACATCTGGGGGGGGGGAAGGGGAGATCTGACCTTCTTATATTTAAGCTTCAACTTCTTTCCAATCAAATAAACGGGGTTATTATTTAAAGATTAAGTAAACTGTAGAAGTGAAGTGAATGGATTGATCAAGTCGTATAAAAGCGACAAAGAATTGAGAAGAGATATAGAAGGTTTCGATGATAGGAAGAGGGTTCGTGTGAACTGCACGTTTCTACGTGATTTGTTAAGATAAGGATCCGATGCTGTCTGGTAGCATGACTGTTAGGAGAATTTACTCTGTATTCCGATAAGCATATTCTTAATTACTTATCTGTGCTAATTACTTTATCTGTGCTTGAACTATTCCCAAATCTAAGTTAAAATTGCTAAGTTGAAATTTAGACTCATAATTAGAGTCACATTTAAAATTACAGACGAGACGAATAATAAGATTATCTTACCTTATTTGATTTTTTCGTTATTATGGTAATAACCAGGTTGTTACACAGTAATTATTGCCCGAAAATAGAAAGATTGATCTAGTAAACATGTCATCTAAGCTCATCATTCCTATGTCTGTTACACATGTCTTTATTCCTTTGTTTGAAACAGCAATCTGAATTATGGTGACCTTTATATTGATTTCCATTGGTCTTAAATATTAAATAATTTACACAATAAAAGCATTTTACAGATACTTATTCATTATGTTTTGAATCTCCTTTTCATAATAATTGTATATAACATTTCCTATAACTTGAGAATTGCTATCACAAAATATTCAGTACAATTTATGAATCTAATAACTGATGAAAATGTTCTGCAACTTTAGAATAATTATTTTTACATCTTATTATTATTCTGTAATGTATTATAAAATTAATTTCAAAGGTATTCATTTATATGTATTGTGTAATATCATTTGTGTGCTAAAGGTCTTCAAAACACTTACAATAATGCAACAAATCGAAATAAAAACATATTTTATCTGAGTAAAACGTGATTTTAATTTTTAGATTGAGGCATTCAAACCCTTAATGCTATGTTTCAGCGGGAAACTAAATAAATAAAAATAAAAAATAAGTGGTAGTTCAAAAACATTTTGTTATTTTCTCAATAGAAAGAAATAGTAGCAGTTTTGTTTGTAAATCGTTTCAAAATTATTACGGCTCTAAAAAAAGGGGCCTATTACCATAAGAATTCCATCCAATTGTATTTCTTAAGCAGAGTCGCATTCTTTAATTTAATGAGAGTACAGTAAGTAAAATTGCTTTCATAAGATTACTTTTTCTTCCTTTGTAGAACCAAAAGAGAAATAAGACGGTTTTCCATTCATACGAAAAGCTTTTATGCTCGCAGAGTATAGAGTACGCTTAAGATACAGATGAAAGTTCTTAAAATTAGACGCGATTATAAACGGAATAAATCACAAGGGAGAAATAAAATATTCAACATTTGAATGAGCATATATATTCTTTTATATACTAAATGAAATCAAGGAATCTGAAGATGAATGCTGCTGTCCAGGTTATTTTCATAAAATTTGAAATATTTTTAGAATAAATGAACTTTGCAATGGATTTTAATTTTAATAAGCTCATTTTTTTCTTTATATTTCTCTGTTTGTATCTGAATGTAAGGAGATTCTTTGCATCAGGGATTGAAAGCATTTTTATTTTGGAAGACTAAATTTAACTATTTGTAACAAAAAAGGCTTCACTTATTTATCTATAAATGAGCCGAACCATACTTATTTATATAAATTCAATAAGACCGCTTTTAGTAATTTTACTTACAGCGGTGTGCATTATTTTATTTAAAAAAAAGCAATATGTAGAGGAATCTCTCTTGCCCATTTATAAAAGCTCAATATTCGTAGGCGATGTATTTATAAACAGAATCGCGGAGTCATAAATTGATTCCTTCAAATAATCCTTTTTACTTGTGTTTTACCTTACAAGCTAAGAAAATGAAAGTATTTCGTTACATTAAAAGAACTATTCCAGTTTTGAATTCAATTTGTATATATCTTTTTAAGAGCTTTGGAACTCTGCAGGTGAATCAAAATTTAGCTAGGATCTTGTAAAAAATTATCTGAAAATATTTATCCTTTTACTGTTAAATAGGCCAAAAAGTACCTGACTTGATCCCGTGACTGGCCCCCGTCCTCACGATAATAGTATTTTTTCAAATGTCTATCGAAAAGATGACCCTTCAATATTTATATAGATGAAATATTTAAACGTATATTTTTCCAAAATATTTTCTCAATAATACAATTTTTATACACTTAAGGTAGGGACTTCTATAGAAATACCGCGACCGAGTGGACATGGTCGAGTTGGAGCGGTTGCCGAGTGGACATGGTCGAGTGCTCGTAACCGACGTTATTTCCGTCGTCTCCTTTAAAAATCTGTCGATTAGCGGCACAGATGCTCACTAAATTTGTCAAGGAAGTTAGGAGACTAGGGTCCCTGTTCAGATGTCGTCCTTGTCATCAAAGCTGATTCAAAATTATGAAGTCCGCCGCAATAGACCTCGTGTTGCTTCTAAGTGCGATATTAATTAATAATCAATCAAGAGAAATGATCAATCTCTGTATGTATTTCTTTTAATTAATCTCAATACACTGAAATACGGATATTAACCTTTGGTGTTCCATATCCCACAGATATCAACCAATCAACTAAGCAAAATTAAATTATCTCAACACAAAGGAAATTATAAACAGATTATTTTAATACATTAAGTCATTAAAAACAAATTAAAATTAGATATTTCGTAAGATATTTAACATATTTTAATCCCAATCGCGTTCTATACAGTTGTAAATGTCTCAATATTTAGCAGACCTTCGTAAATTGTAATAATGATTTAAAAGCTGTCAAAGCCAATCGAAATACTCGTAACTCAAATGCGCAGAGCAAATTAAGAATTTGGGAGTTTATCGAAATGACGGTAAATCTCTTATTATGCATTGTCAAACCGAGATGACAGGTTTCACCATAGAATTTATTGATCTTCTTTCATGTGCCAGAATAATCCCTGCGAAATTGCGTCGCTTCCTTGACATTCCGAGCGTGAAGATGGCTCTATTTTGGAAAGTTCGATATTAAAATCCACCAAAAATGTCAAACTGTCTCTCGCCCCAGTGCTCCATCTACTTATTGAAGACTAAAATATTTTTTTTATACGTAATGTTCCAAAAACAACAGTGGAGACGTTTTGCATCAAATGTTTTCTTTTGACAATTTTTTTGATGTACTCGAAACGAGCCAAACTAAAAAAAAAAAATCAAATGCTAAGTAAATGGATAAAAGACAAAATTTGAAGTATTTTGCAATAAAAAGGGACTATTTTCCCTTTCGTTTATTTGTTTATAAGAATTTCTGTTTGTGTCTGTCTCATTCAATATTATTAGCATATCTCGTAGTTTTGAACAACAAAATCTAGTTGTGAAATCACGTTTGAATTTACACGATTTTAAATATTTACGTACAGGAAAGATTCAGCTCGAAAGTTTTGAACAAACGCATTTATTTATCTACCAGTTCCATAAATTTTTTGAACAATTCGTTCCTTTTTTTTCCCTTCATGTTTATTAGATTTTCAATACGAGAGCTTCTGAGCGACGTTCTGGGACACTACTCTTTCTAAATCAAGTCTTGTATGTACCAGTCACCAAACTTCCAAATCATATGTCCATGATTTTTTCGCTAAATGCAATAGCTTCCAGCTAAATGACGATCGTTGTTTGAATCGAAATTCGAGCTTAGAATTTGTAACTTATCAATCGGTAGCGAGGTTCGCTTTGATTTTATTGCTTCATTTGATACGATTTCATTCTGTCCCTTCGATTTTATTTCTCCAAAAGAGGTTACTTCATTTCCGGAAGAAAGTTTGAGAAAAAGTCGAGGAACCGAAGTGAACAGCTTTTTCTTCTACCTTTTATGTAAAGAGCACCTCTTAGAAACAGTCGATAGAAAACGTTACAGAAAAGCGAATAGAATCTATTGCATTGAGTAGGAAGCATTATTGTATTTAATTTTACAGGAGCTCATTCAATTTAATTTATGATACATCGATTTGGTTAATTTTTAGACCTCGCGTCGATTTTTAACTGAAGCCTACATTAATTTTCTCTTCTTCTGATACTTTTTGCTTACTTTTGTTTATTGCGCAAGCTGAAAGTTGAAAATAAAAGATTATGAATAATGACTGTATACTGACTCTCACTGGCAGCAGAGGCATCTTCCGTCGATCAGCCAAAACGAGTGACCCGTCTTTAAATGCAAAGCCCTGGACGAGTGTATTTGCAGTTAGAATCCATCCCAATACTCACACGTGCTAACATGTTGTTTTGAGAAAATTGCATCCACAAAATTGCGTGGGCATAAAATAAAAGACACGGTGTTAGGTTCAAATGATTTACGTTGTAATACATATTGATTACAATAATTACATTTAGTTTGCTCAAGTTGTATTTACATTGCACATATATTTTTAATACTTTATCGTTTGCTTTTAGTTTAATTTCCGAACAGAATAGTATTGTCTACTTCAATAATTTATTGTTTGCTTTTTATTTTTTAATATTTAATAATTGATTTTTGTGGCAAAATCGTCTGTTTTTGTTCTATTTGTTGTCAACATTGACCACCGTTTCGTACTTTAGAACGTTTCTCTTGTGAAAATCAAAGTTCATTAGAAATCTCAGGACGGCATTTTCTTTTCTTGATAAGTATTTGCGTCCGTTGATCCTGGGACTGGAAAGTGTGCTTATTTTACACTAATTAATTTCATTTTGAATAATTCTACTTTTTTGAGAAGTTAACAGAAAAAGAAAAATGTTACCACATGTTGAAATGAAATTAGTAAAGCCTCAATTTCGATTTTTATCTATTATAATAATTTTAAAAAGAGATTTTATCAAAAAAAATTACTCAAAAAAATTTATGGGTTAAAATGTACAGTGATCTTGCTCGTTTTGAAATTTCTTATATGTAATTCCCATATAATTTTTTAAATAAAACCATTTTTAAAAAAAAAAGGCTCTCGTTAAATGAATAACAAGGCAATAAATGCACATAAAAATGGTAACTATATGACCAGTCAATTTTTAAAAAAATATTCTTAATCTTGTCTATTATGAACATTACGAAGATAGGGAAAATGTTAGATGAAGTAACCCCCTTGAAAAGCAGATTGAAAAGAAGTTAAAAGTCATAGATTTAAAATTAAGCTTCTGTAAAACTTTTTTTTTACTACTTTAAACTGCATGAACTATTTTAGCATTAAAAATAGATTCATTATATTTTGAAAAACTTCGGAAAAATCACTACATTAAAAAAAAATCAAGTTGAATAAACATATTAATACAGTTTTGTTGCTTATTACCATCAAAAAGATTCTGCTTCTAAAATTTGATTGATTGTTTATTCATGCCATACTTTGAAGCAACACGAGTTCTACACTTCTAGAATATAAGAAATAGTATTTATTTCAAATGTTTTTTTCATTAAAAACAACATAGTAAAAAAAAAAAAAATTGAAACAGAATTTATAACTATGATTCGCATTTCAAAAAATAAAATAACTGAAAAATAATTTAAATCTTTGAAAATAATATTTTCCCCATTACCTCTAATTACCTGTATTCCTTCTATCTCACATACATCAGAATCTTTTTCTCTGTATTTTTTTCTTCCTGTTTTTTCTGTAAATTTGGCTGAATCGATTTTTTTCCCACGAAAAGAAACCATGAAAATACATTTATGTGAGAAATAATTCAAAATGTTAGGAAGCTCGGTTAAAAGCATTCTATGTTGAGCAGAAATTTTTTCGAGTTTTCAATATTCTGTTTTCTTTATTTCTATTAAATTTATCTAAGTTGTTGTTTCAATTGTTATAATGATCAGCAAAATAATAATAATAATAATAAAGATGTTTTTGTACGAAAGAGAAATTTTATTAAAAAATTTTACGATTCTTACATTCCGATAAATCGTTTGGAAAAAAAATTGTTCTTGTCGATTCCAAATAGATTTTTTGGCTATAATTCATTTATTTGAATTCGTATCTCAGCATAGTCTTACTCAAATATATATTTAAAAAAAATCTTTTTTTTCCTAATCAAACATTTATTTTTAAAAAATGCGAGACTATATTCAACAAATTCGAAATGCAATAAATATTTTTTTTTCTTTCCAAAATTCTACACAGTAACATTTCGAAATCCGCCATTTTGAATCATAACCTGTCATGTAACTTCGGTTGACTAGTTTTAGAAACATCGCTCGGATTGAGATGGAGTAATTTTTCATTTTAAAAACTAAGTATATGCAAAGAACGTTGAACTGTCTAAGATTCCTTTAGAAAGCGAAGAGCGAAACGAAAATGCAAACAAGAAAGACTTTCACGAAAACGTTCAACCAGAAAAACAATTCGCTGTGGAGTATTTGTTCTTCTAGTGAGATTATTCCATTAAGAGATGCATTTGTTTGAGAAGCTGAAATAACAATCGGATATAGAAAGGAGGGTGAATGTAACATACTGAAGACATTCTTACTTAAATGTTTATTTGTAAAAGGTAAATGTTAAAAGTCGATGCATTTTGGTTTGAGAGTGAAAGGAACAAATCTTCTGTTTTTAAGAACATGTAGCTTTAATAAGGGTTTTATCTTCTCATGTATTTAAAATGGAAAATGGATGAAATCCGCTTGGTATTTTGTAGCGAATCGAGCAAGTATCGAAATGCTACTGCGTATAAGAGCTAAGGATTACTGTGATAGCAGAATAGCTCCTATACCTCGCAAATTTCGAGTTTCGAAATCTTAACAAAGAAAGATTTAAAAGAATCAAGGATAATATTATTTCAGTATTAACTTTAAGAAAATGGATGAAATTTGTTTTGGGAGTGAAAGAAACAGATCTTAGTTTCTAGAAGTATATTTCTTTGACAAACTTATTATCGTTATGGTTTTCAAAACATACTAGTAATTTTAGAAAATAGAAACACGAGTATTTTAAAGGTCCATCTTAATTTCTTGTTTTATAAATATGTATCCAAAATAACCGTCATTATGGCCACATGGTTCCTCTGTCTTGCTTATATAGTTTTTGTCTCCTTCGTTGTAGTTAAGAGACATAATGAAGCAAAATCATAATCATCCAATAACTTTTAATCATTTTATTCATACTTTAAATAAACAGTATCAAAATAAATTAATAATGTGGAGTGTTTAACTAATCACGTTCTTAACCAAACATAACAAAGAATATATGTAATTGTAAACAATCTACTTCAAATCACTCGATTGAATTCAAGTGGACTTCGGGATTCAAGTCATGTAAACACTCTCAGTATATAGCTTCACAGTTATTTAAGCCAATATAGTGTTTCTATAAATTTCTTCAATTTTTCTATCTCTTTTATCCTATTCACTGCATATTTTATATAGTACATCTAATTTAAACATATCCCAATTACTTCACAAAGCCAGGCTCTGATATCAAACATCGTAATAAAGTAGCGTCAGAGGAAGTAGGTAAAGACAAATGCGCATGAGATTCCGTAACGGCCTAATAGAATTCGTGACAGAGAAAACAATTATACAGCAAACTGGAAATATTTTAACTTAAACCTTTTCTCATATAAGCAAAAAATTTTAATTGAATCAAATTTGACTGAAAGTGAAAGGTACAAATCTTCTTAGTCTTTAAGAACTAATAACTTAAAACACAACATCTAATTAGTTTACAAAAATAGCTGATTCCATTATACAGAAGAATAAATGAGCTATTCTTAGTATTTCATTACTCAGACGAAGTTTGTGTGAGTGTGTATGCTCGTGTATGTGTGTGTAACGTTTTAGAGATGAAAGCATTTTCTCCTTATCTCATACATAATTACGGGTTTTGCCTTCTGATCGAAATTTTGGAGAATTTCTTCACTAAACTTAAAGAATAGGGCCCACGTTTTCAGAATATTAATAGGCAAAAAAATGCATTGATATAAATATTTTTTTGAATTCAATAGCACACACATAGGAGCATGTTTCCTAATGTCAATATTTCTGCTTTGAATAAATCCATTTTTACATATGTACGTTTCACATTTCTATTTTCAATAAATCCATTTTTCCTATGTACGTTTCATATTTCCTTTCATATAAATGCATAAAGGAGTTTTACATAATAAAAGTTAAGACCTGCGTGTATTTATCGAATTTTCCTAAATTTTAATAAAAAAGTCAAATTTGGATGATAAAGTCAAATTATTGTAACTTGATATACATATTTCTATTTTATAAATAATATTTTTTTTTCTTCCTGAAAAACTATTATGAATTTAGTACGTCAGAAAAAAAAACTCAGAATGGGAAAATATTTGAAGATTTTTGAAATATTAGTAAGAATCTGGAAAGATCTGAAAGACGATTTCTCAATATAGAAATGATAACAAGTTAATTTATAAGATATTAGGTATTAATCTATCCGCGATGATTATATTGAACATTAAATATTTATGATTATTATATAGTACATCTTCCGGAAGTATAAATCGGATTATCAGATGGTTTGTCAGGAACGAAGCCTTTCATCAAGATTCATAAATTCAATCAATTCTAAATTTAATTAAAAACTATCTCAAAATTATTTCTATAGATTACATCAAATTCATCACGAATTGTTGAAAAGTCTATCACCTTTTGACCGTAATATACTAAAATTAAGCTAAATTACTAAGAGCATGGATCAAAATTACCAACATTGTCCAGTTCTCAAAAATCTGTATGCTTTCTAAATAATTCTTTAGGAAAGTATTACAAATCTGTGTAATGTAGTGATCAATGTCACCGACTTCTAGCATTTTCCTACGAATTTCATTAAAATTTCCAATTTTAATTTTGTTCGACTTCACCCACATGAAGGAGGCCGCGGTAGCCTAGTAATCAAGATCGTGGACTAGCGGCCGGCGGTTTTCTTTCAGTCGCAGGTTTGATCCTTGGCACCCAAAGACCCGCCGTGTAGCCGGGGCTGATTCCCGTTAAATCTGTTCGGGGCCCAAAGTCCTCCCGTTGGCGGGGTGTGGATGTTAGGAGAGGGGGGTGTCAGCTCAGGTGTCGGCCTCGTCACTTGACCATGGTTCAAAATTATGGGGTCCGTCGCCAATAGCCCTCGTGTTACTTCTAGTGCGACGTTAATAAAAACTAAACTAAACTAATCACCCACATGAAATATTTTTCCCTAACCGTTGCTACAATGTGAATGTGTAAGTAATTGCGGTAACACATTTTTAACTTTTAAAAATTTTTGCTTCATTATTAGATCTTTTCTTCTGTCAACATCCACTCCCCCCAAAACCATGAAATTAACTATAAAACTCATGCTTTCACATGTTGGCGAGCTCTGCATTTCTTTCCTGCTTTATTTAATCCTTCTAGATTAAAATCTTTCATCTTGCCCAATACATTTTCGCGTCCCTCAGCCGTATTAACGGAGACCGGGTAGCTCTCGTTTAGCTGATTCACTCGTGTTTATCCCGTCCCTTAAGGCTGTCTTCGCCTTATGTCAAAGAAGCCGATCGAAACCTGGCACACATTTCCTGACAGAAAATTGTCCCAATTTTCGTGGAAGTTTGTGACGTTGTAACACGTAGCATTCATTTACGATGCTGTACTTTTTAGGAACATTCCAGGAACGCGGCATTTTCCCCTTGAATACGAAAATTTCAACACCCATTTAGCATTACAGTATAAGGAGACAAAGGGAAACACATTTTACACCAGAAAAAAGGGATTGATTCGGATAGAAATTAATAATGTTATAAAATACGCTTCTTTCTATAAGATAACGAAGTCAAAATAAAAATAATTAATGTTCGTAATTGGAAAAAGTCTTTTAATGTTGGGTCCTATTTAAAATTCGTGAAGATAGCCTTGATGACTATCTTTGGTGGCTTGGATCAATCCTTGGGTAGCGTAACAGATTTCTTCGTTTTATTTTTAATTCGACGACATTCCTCTCATGTTGGCAATCTCCTAAGAGTTTGACTGCCCCATGCGATCCATCTATTCTGATTTTTTTTTTAATATTAAATTGTTGAAAAGTATTTTCATTATTACTGTGATTATTTAAATTAAAATGAGAGGGTAAATAAAATTTAAAATTAATAGGAACCTTGTAATTTAGACCATTTCTGTTATTCATATTCTGAATTGTTAATTTTATAATTATTGTTTCCGCTATTATAATGAATTAAAATATTGTTAAAAATTGTCATTCCATGTTTTTTAAATTCTGACGTGAAGTAGGTTATGTTACAGTCCAATAACAGTTCTTATGGCTGAGGTGTAGTCGCAAATAAAATACTGAAAACGATTCAAGGACTCTCTTGAATTAATATATTTGTCCACTTTCTCCTCTTCAGTTATGAAATAATTAAATAGGATTTTTTTTTAATAATATTTCCTGTCCATTTTGCACCAGTTCCTATTCTTAAAAATAAAATCACCCATTCGCGTAATCTTTCCGATCCAATCACATCAAATCCGGTGACCCGCAACATCACTGCTCTTTTCACGCAACTGCTTCATTTGTAATACAAAAATGCAGCGATTTTATGCTTACCATTGTTGCATGAACACGGTGTAACGCGTACTGTGACAGTGACACCAGTGCCATGGTGACTTCGGTTTCGAGTTATTCCAGCGGACAAAAGGATAAAGATCTTGATACCTAAATCGATTCGGGAAGGCGTGTAGGTGGTGATTCCATCAAACAATGGGAGGTTTTTAGAATGCAGTTACGTGCCCGGAACAAATAGGGATATAAGAATTTGCCTCAATAAGATTATCTAATACAATTTGTAAGCAAAATTCGATGCAAGTTTTTTTTTTTTCTTTTTTCGACGATAATATGGAAGACTGAAAGTGCTCCACTTAAAAAAAATCCTATATGGGGAAGGAAAAAATCATTTAAACCTTGCTCAGTACTTGGAATGCATTCTTAAATGACAAACAGCATTCCACGAGGTCATTTTAACACATGATAAAGAGGGAAAGGGATACACACGCGACTCAAAATAGACAAATTTGACTTAAAAAGTCATTTTTATTTTAATTTGTCTATAATATAATATACATTAAATACGACAGGGCATCAATAAGATTTTATTATTTCTAAAAAACAACCGAGATCCCCGGATATAATTTATTTTACATATTAATTGATATGTATTTACATAATGTTGCAAATTTCAGCTGTTAATGTTGATTTATTTGGTTTCAGGAAGTCGTAAATTGAAGAAACCCCCAGCATTGTGAAGTTTTAATTATAACTAAATTATTTATCTTGAGAAACAATTTTTATTTATTATTCTTTAAGAAACGACTTCTCTCCACAGTTATACATTTCTCCCAGCGTTCCTTGACCTTTCGCAGATCGTCATTGTAGAACTCAGCTAATTGGAATTCTTATCTTCTCCATACTGCTGGTTACTTCAATCTACGATTTCCTGAGACCTAACAAATTAACATTAACAGCTGTAATTCACAACATTATGTAAATAAAATAAATTAATATGTGCGAAATAAATTATATCCAAATATCTCTATCCTTTCTTAGTAAAGAATTAAGCCTTGACGGTACCACTACGTAACACATTCATGAACATTCGTGCTGAAACAGGTTCATTTTTGGGATGAAAGTCATGGCTCTTCATACTTCAATATTAAAATTAAAACAATTTTTAAGAGCAAGAAATTCTGAATGATTAATTTATTTCTTGCGATTGGCCAAAGCGAATAAAGTTTACTGAGCTTCCCCCAACTTTATTTATAAAATAAAAGCTTGCAATTTGTTTGCATATTAATTTCTGTGTTATATTATTTACGTACACTACATACTTAGCATATTGCATCACACATATTAATACACACGTGCTCAAAAGTATTACCATTTCACTATTGTTTATATAAACCATTCATTTTCCTTATTTATTTAGTTTTTCCGATATAGACTCCCATTACAAATTAATTTAAATATAAAACTAATATGAAGCATGGCGAACGGTGAGAAAATATAAAATGAAAGTTAGCAAAGCAAAACGACCGCATAATATCGAATCAGCATTCAGTGAGGAAGCACTGAACAATGTTTAAAGCTATCGATGCCATTATCTAGCGACCATAATATTGCAATGGATGACGTCAACAAACGTCTGTACAAACCAGTGATGTGGTTTCCTTGCATTCAATGCTATTTAGGAAACAACGCCATCTGTTTTGCACAGACAATGTTTTAGTGGCGACAATAATACGACCGCCAGATAACGTTTCCGCTTTCCAAGGAAACCATGGCTTTTCTGTACAACAATTACAAGGATGAAAAACTTCAAACATTCAAAATAAAGAATGTAATTTTCAAATGCAAAAATGTAGTTTGCTTATTATTCATTTTAAATGAATATTCTCTCTAATCATTAGAATGTTTGTTTGTTTGGCTTCAGACGAGCGCGGTAGCAGAGTCGTCACAGTCGCGAACCTAGGGATGATAAGTAAATCTGCTGCAGCTCAGTCCTCACGTTTTCGTGTGGTAGAAATAGGAGAATTAGGTTCCGTATCAGGCTTCGTCCTTGTCGCTTGGTCGAGGTTAAGAATTACGAATTACGTCGCTAAAAGCTCTTGTGTTGCTCCTAAGTATGACATTAATAAACAATTACTCAATGAAATTATGTTAATAAAAACTGACTTCATCTTAAGCCCAAATAACGGTTTAATGGTGACGAAGTTCGTCAGTTAAATGCGGGTTTCATTGAACATGGAAAACATATGAGCAATAACTCTATCAGATTTGACAACCTATCTGATTAAAACTATTATAACAAAAGGTTAGAGTAAAGGGCTCTTGAGACAGACGAAGAGATAAATAATTCTTTTTTTATTCAAACTCTCAGTTTCAGAGATAAAATAAAAGCAAACCTATCGACTTGAAGTAAGCATAATAATGATTAACTTAACAATAGAGGAAGAAAATTAGATTTCCAATTAAAAACACGTTCATTAGTAAATTTAGGTAAATAAACTTAAATAGATTACACTTTAAAACTCGATTTAATTGAAGAAATTAATTCAAATCTGAATTTGACGCATTCCAATTTCCCTACAAAAGGAAGAGGAAGAAATTTCTCTAATTGTCTCCTCTCGACTGCAACTAAAAAATTCCATTCTCGCATAAGTCAGTTATAAGAAATTAAAGAGGAGTTTAAGGGGAAAAAAGTAGAATTGATAAAAGGAAATAAAATCAATGAATCGATCAAAATAAGAAAGTACCTCTCAACTTAAAAGTAATTTCTTATCCTTTATTTTGAATTGTGTTACTTGTCCATTTTACTGCTTTGTCATCAAAAGGGCTTTTGTTTTAGTCAACCACAAAATGTTGTAGCTGATCACTTTTCAAAATTTTATCATAAAAGCTTTTGCGTATATGTTTAATGCCTTCATTCACCAGTAACAAATTTAATTTTCAAAAATACATCATAATATCCTAAAATTTTTTATTGGATTGAATTAATTACCGATCGATTTATGCATCACCTTAAATTATATGTAATAAGGAATCTAGAATTATATGATTGAATATTAATAAAATTATTCAGAATTTCAAGACAGCAGTGAGGCAAACATTTTTCCCTCAAGATTTTCGAACAACTTTTTAATTTTGCTTCTTTCTTGGAATGATTTATGATTAAATGATTTTAATATTGATTTGTCATTATTAGTTACACAACAAGACCACGCTTTTGTAAAAAGACCATGCAGCTTTTATAATAGACCATTTTGAAAGCTTTTATAATAGATCGCGTAATATAGTACATTAAATTAAAACAAACTATTTAATGCATTGCAAAGAAAAGAGTCCCTTTAACGGCGAAATTTGTTTTGAGCAAAGCAATGTACACAACATTTTTTTTAAAATTCTATTTGGTTCATTTTGCTTTTGTTAACAGATACTTGTACCAATCTTAAAAATAAACGTGTGTAGAATCAAAACAAGACTACAGACATACATTTTAAATCATTGTCTCTGTCACAAAACGATGGAGGCACGATTCATGATGTGTGAAAAATACAGTTTACTTACTACTTTGTTATGAATGGGACGCGAATCATATATATATATAACTTTATTACTATTTTTTGACGTAAATATGGATGTAAGCGTTTCGAAGGAGAATTCATCATAACAAAAAAAATTTATCCGGATTCAGATTTATGATACAAACTTTCTTAATAAATCAATCTTCAACTAACATCCGAATCTTCTGAAAGCTTAAACATTGTCCTCAGTAAGTAAGTAAACTGGTTAAATGGTTAAATTATAATAACGTATTATTACGAATGAAAAGTCATCTTTAATATTAATAACGAGAAACCGAATCAATGGATGCCACTTAAATGTACAATTGAATATATATAATGAAAAATTCTTTGGACTCGGTAAAATTTCGGAACGTTTCAGCGAAAGGACTTCACATGTCATAGTTTGGGGAAGAGTCTTAAATCAAATTGTTGGGTTTAGAGCGAGCAAACTATTTTTTGTTAAGCAGTATTACGTAGATCTACGTTTGTGCTTCGCCCACTTCTGCAACAGACGCCCGAGAGACGTGAACACGGAAGCACTGAGAAACGCCAAGTAACGCTGTGTGTTTTAGTAATGTTTATTATGCTGTGTGCTATGTCATATGTATAAGAATGAAATAATGAAATAGAAGAAATGATATATAAGAATGAAAAAATAAGTGAACCAGTATTTTTTTCATTCTTATATTTTTGTGTTAATAAATGTTTTGTCCGAAACCAACGACTATTCGATCCACATTAAAATAACAATACAAATACTAATATAAAATTCACGAAAATGAAGAAAAAGATACTGAAGTTATAGAAATATCATTGAGAAGAAAGTTTGAAAAGGCCAATAAAAATATATCATGGAGCAATAAAATGAAAAACATTTTTTTTTCTAATGAAAAGAAATTTATCCTTGACGGTATCGAAGGGTACAAATATTATGCCATGACTTGAGGAAGGAACCGAACGAATGTTTCAGTCGATCCCCAAATAGGATGATCAGTAATAGTTTAGGGAATTTTAGTAATAATGGATTGTGCTATTTACAGAGAATTTCGAGACTTGTGGATTCTGCACAATGTCAAGCTGAGTTATATTATATCATCTGACATAGTTTGGGTCTTTATTAAGTTGTACTAACAGGATATTTCAGCAGGACAATGCTTTGTGTTTTATATCTAAATCGACCCAGGAATGATTTTAAAGAGAGAAAGTTAATGTTTTGCTATGGCCAAATCGAAGACCAGGCTTGAACCCCGTGAAAAATCTTTGGGTTGCATTGTGTCGAAAGAGTCATGCTAATAATAAACAACACAATATTTCTGAAATTGAACTTCACCACCTAGTCATTTCAGTGAAAAACATAGCATTCGAGGCTATTCAAACAATTTTTGCAGTGGACGTTTCTGTACAGAGGACATACCATACTTCTGTCAGGAGCTATGGCTATCATGCAAGAAAACATTGTTGCAGTGCAATCTCTAGTAAAAGACAATTGTCGAACAATGATGTGGGAGACTGCATACAGCTTATTTTTGCGTGAAGAAAATTGAGTGAAATGTTTATGTTGAATAGTATTCATACTATTATTCATAAACATTTGCTCTGCAGCAAGATCTGTGCGGTATGGTCCCAAACCATCTTAATGAACGCCAGAAGTCTCTATGAATGGGTGTTTGCTTCCAGCATTTGCTACGTAGTAAAGCGAAGGAAAACAATTTTCTTTCCTGGTTTGTGGCTTGTGATGAAACATGCGAGTCGTTTTTCGATGCAGCAACGAAGTGTATGGGTATGGAAGAGCAACATCTCATTTCTCTTCGTACAAAAAAAAATGTTCTACCTTTTGAGCTGCCGAAATTAGTTTCTCTGTGACAAGAATCGCCCCTTGCTATTGGATTATTTGAAGATGGGACTCATAGTTAATGCAGATCGATACAGCGAAAGAGAATGAAAAGTGAAAACAACCATCAAGAATCGTAGGCGCGGTTTACGGTCAAAAAAATTTATTCAGTTACAGGATAATGCCCATCTTCATGTCGCACCTTAATGTAAGCCATCACGAAAAGGCATCATTTCCCAGCAAGGGAAATTATGATGTGGGCAGCCTTGCCAACAGACCTTCACAACTTTGAGACGATGTCTGTAACTACTAAAAGATACAGAGATGAAGTTCTTGAGCCTTATGTTCACCTGTTTCAAGGTATTGTCAGTTCTGACTTCATATTGATGAATCATAACGCGCCTTGTCACCTTTCAAGTCTGGTCAAAGGATTTCCCTGAAACGGAAAATATTCAATGCATACCGTGGTCTGCTCCCTCGCCTGATCTGAATCCTATCGAGCATATGTAGGACGGGCTCAGAAAACTTTCAGTCCTTCCAACCCACCAAGCTCCATTCTTGAACTGAAAAGAGCTCTTCCTGACGTTTCGAACTTTATGAGTCCACAACTTATTCACAATGTCATAGCAAATATAGGAAATCACTGTGCAGCGTTCCTGGCTGTCAGAGGTGACCGCAGAACTTATAAAAACAGCATACCCCTTTTTTATTTATTTCATCTGTTTTTTTACCAAAGTGTGAACTCCTCTAATATACAGTTTTCTCACAAACTGTTTCATTTGGATAATAAAAACTATTATTATCATTATTTCGCATTGTTTTCTTATTTTATAACCATTTTACACTCGCATATCACGCTTTTTGCCATTCCAACTTAGATTTCTTTCATTAGTCAAATAATTACCAATTATGCTTAATTTTTGGACATCAATGTATATAATTACCTGAAGAAATAACAAAATAATTAATTAAAATAATTTTATATCATTATTATTTCAACACGTAGAGCAAATTTTTTCAATCGAATATATTAAAATGTGGAGAATAATTGAAAGACATAAAAGGCTTTCTTTATTAAGAATAAAAAAAATAAGATTTGGCAAAAGAAAAAATAAACAAAACAAACTTAAAATGTTTACTAATAATTGTTCGACTTATTTTGTTGATTGTTATTGTCAAAATTGAAAGACTAACGAGGCATAGTTATTCATATTTCAATAATGTAGAAGAAAGTTCCTAAAGCATCAGAAAAAAGAGTTTTTTTAATAAAAACTGCAGTTCAATTTAATTTTTCGCTTAATTTATTTCATATACAGTAAAAAAAAAAAAAAAAAAGAAATTTTATTTCGAGTTGATATTCCTTTTCCGCATGACTTAATTCTGAAAAGGAAATAATAATCGTCTGTCAATTATTGCTATTTCAATTTGATAAAAAGTTTTCTATGCTCAGTTTTAAAAGTAGAATTTAGTTTTGAATAAGTTTCAAAAAACACAAACATAGCTACTAAAAAATAATTTTGACCGCTATAGTCTTTAAATAATATATTAATTTAGCATTTGATAAAAATGTAAATGCTTGGTAAGTACTATAGATTTTTGCATCAGAAGAATGTTGATATTATATTCTTCCTGACAGTCTTATAATCGTTATTATTTTTAAAAAATACAAAATTCTTATAAAATTTAAATTTTTTATTTTTTTTAAGAAATTTGAAACTCAAAATATATTTCTAACATTTTATAAACTGATTTGTTAAAGTACAAATTTCCATTTTTTTTTTTTTTACTTGAATCAATACTTTACGTATTCAAATATTTCTCACCTTATTTGTTTTTCTTTTGTAGCTTCAAAATCTTCAACATATTCCTTGAATAGATTAAATTCCACTTTTGCAACTTACAATGGGTGATTTTATTATATTTATATTCAGAAGAATCGAAAAAAATAATTTAATTTGTAGCTTAACATCAAATATAAAATCACAATAACACACAATTATTGAAATAAAAATACAATAAATAAAAACAGCTCTAATATTTTATTGCACTTTTTGTAACATTTAAAATCCTTAGAAATTTTTCAGAATGTATTTAAAAATATTTTTATATAAATTTACTGGTGTTTCTCCAATTTCCATAACAAATATATATATTCAGTATAGTATTTCAATAAATAATTTTTGTGCTGCATTTTTTTTATAAAATAGTAATGGTTTCATTTTCTTGCAAATCGCGCGCCCGAAATATCTAATAAATGAAGCCATCAGAACTGGAATAATTTCATTTGGACAATTTCAAAAATCTTTAAGACAACTTAATATATAGCTACCCTAGCTTTTGAATATATTGCCATAAAATTTCAGAAAATATTTGCCGCAAGGAATTTTGTAAATAATTTATCATATTATTTAAAGTAATATGCCTACTATATGCCCACAGTTCAAATAATAAATCCGATGACGATCGGCAAATTATTCGCTTTTGTCTAATCAGCATTTGATGGATGTTTATGCTTTTGAAATATTACGTCGTTTCATAATACTTTATTCAACCGAAGCAATTCAATATTTCGGTAATTATGTACAATATTTTAACAAAGATTTATTCATTGCATTTAACAAATAGCTCATTATATAGCATTAGTTATTGTTAACTTTCAAGAGGTCATATGCCAAATTCCAATTATTAAGTAACAGTATTTAGGTATTAGTATTGTTCATAATACTTTGCTGTTTTCCTAAAGACTACTTAAAATTAATGCATCACGTTTCATAAATTTTTCCCGCAATAAATTACTATCGCACTTTTATAACTTTCTAGGATGTCGCTAAGCCACCAGATTTACAAATAACTTCCACACTACTTGGCATATATTTCACCAATAATTCGGATAACTAATCCTTAACTTTTTAACAACAACACGAGCTTTTCGAATTCTTTTATTCGAATTTCACAAAAGCAGCCTTTTATTGAATTTCTGCACCACGCTGTATTGATATTTTCCAACACTTTAATTGCATCACTTCAACGTATTGTTCCATTGTAAAATCCAAACATTTCTTTAAAAAAAAAATGAAAGAAAAGAAATAAGGACATACAAATCGGAACAGATCATTGTAGCATCTTCTTAAGAAGATGGCACCCGATGAAACAGGTTTTCGTAACTTTTATTAAGGCAGCCACTAAATACAGCTCTTTTGCAGATGGAATTATTGTCCACTAGATAGCCAAAAATGAAGTTTATCGGCACCATGTAATGATAAAAGAGCCGGAAAATCGCACGGAAACCCAAACCGGTTGTAGAAAGAAACTTTTTATCAGATCTCATATTTTTCTGTGGGAATAATCAACGCTTCGATGAGTTTGTGAGCGTACCGAAGATGTTCAACTTGATAATGAGAATCTTGCCGGACAGATTCCGTTTGGTGGTAGGTAAAGTCTAATCAAAAAAGGATCTACGCAATATTTGCTTTCGCCTCCAAGCAAAAAAGTCCAATTCTCGCTGCGAAAAAAAAGAAGTTATTTTGCTTAAATTCACGCAATCTTGGACTAAAAGCAGATACGGGTCATTCCACAGAAGGGTCATTTTCACGGAAGGTAACCACTTTAGCGAAATGAATCGAAATTTAATTTTGTATACTGTTTTCGTGTACTTTAACCTAAAAAATATTAATAAAGTTATTATTTTGAATACGTTTCTTTTAATTTTATTTAAATAACATAAAAAATTTATTTGTTCTTACTACTACTAGCCAAAATTTAAACTAAGAATCATTGACATTACAAAAAAAAAAAGAAGAAAAAACTAATTGTGTTGTAAATAGAACACGTTTGAGTTGATCCAATTTTCCCCCTCTCTCGAGATCCGCCAAAAACGATCTTTCGCAAAATGGGTTTTTTTTAATATATATTTATACATGAGATGAATAAGAGGCACATGTCATATTGGAAATTTTTCAAATTTAAAAAAATTCATAAAACTAACGCGAGACACACGGTTTGCGGCAAAGTGGTGAAATTTTTTCAAAATATACAAAAACTAGCTCAATTTCACTCCTGTTATAATGATGTAGCTTCAAAATGTAAAAATAACTTCCATGACTTAGCAGTAACAGTTACAACTGGCATTAAATTTCAACGAATGGGGAAATTTTTTTTATGTATTACTACCTTATTTTAGTGTATACGCCTTTGTAACTCGAGACATTTCTAAATGATACCCATTTTCAGTGAACTCATTTGTTTTGATAAATTCTCGGAAAGCCTCGATTTCCCACATGATTTGTGTTTTTGATTCATCAAAGTTATCCATATGCAAAGCACAGACTTATCAGAAAATGCTCTCCTTCATTAAAGAATATTATATTAAATTGCATTTTCATATTCTATTGGTTTCCTTAATATTAATGTTTTAATGTGACTCGGACTTTTGGGTCACTCTTTTTTTGTATAGAAGGATCGTAGCCAAATGGTTTCGGACTCCCATACATGAGTTAGTGAACTATTTTTAATTTTACTCATATATGTTAAGATATAAATATGAGTAAAATTAAAATAAAAATGCATTCTTAACATGTACTAACATGTTGCTGTTTTGAAAAAATGGAGTCAACAAAAATGCGTGTGCATAAAATAAAAGATACATGGTGGTGAGTTCAAAATATTGATGCTGTAATATATTATGATTACAATAATAACATTTAGTTTGCATAAGATAAATTTACATTGCTAAGATGTACTTAATTTAATATTTTATCGTCTGTTTTTATTTTCATACCCGAATAGGATATTGTCTGCTTCAATAATTTATCGTTTTCTCTTGTTTTAATATTTCATTTAATAATTTATTTTTTCTGCAGAATCGTTTGTTTTTGTTCTTTTGTCGTGTTCTTTTTTTTTTTTTTTTTTTTTTTTTTTGTATGTTTAAAATGTTTTGCACGTGAAAATAAAAATGCATTAGGAATTAAGGGAAGCATTTTATTTTCTTGTTAGTAACTGCTTCCGTGGACCTGGGGCTAGAAAGTACGCTTACTTTACGCTAATTAATATTCATTTTGAATAATTCACATTTTCGAAAATTTTACGAGAAAAAACGCAAGCACGTGTTAAAACAAAATTAGCAAAGTCATAATAGTTTTTTCTATTTCATTCTTTTCTTATGTATTTAGAGATAAATGAAATCGCCTACGGTAATTCTTTGAAACATTGTTATTAAAGAAATGTATTGAATAAAAAATGTTACCTCTTTAAAAGTAATAACTTCAAAAAGAAAACCCGTCAATTTGTTTGAATGAAAACGCGTGCTCTTGATTGACGAATCCTGAATAAGGTGTAAAGCGCAGAGGAAAATAAAAGTGCTTCATGTATTGTCTGAGTTAAAGGAAATATATGGAATTAAATAAAAGAGACAACTACTTTATGTTAACACGGAAAATATTGCTTAGGAGAATTGCGCTTTACGGAAAAGTTTAAAAAAAAGGGAGTGAGTTGACAGCGAGAAGCGCATTATAATTCTACGTTATTGCTATCACGAGAACTTATTACTTTAGATAGGTGTTTCAGCTTTAATAAATATTTGAGAAGGGAATAAAAATTTGTTTATTTTCACTTCGAGTTGCGTTGAAATAAAAAAAATACATTAAATTAAGATAAAAGCATTAAAATACAGTATTATTTTTTTTTAAGTTTATAAGCTAGCGAAGTGATTTAGCTTGATTCCTTCCACTCTGTGATTATTCCGTTGGCAACATAAAAAAATATTATAGAAATTCATACTTAAAATAAGAAAATTTTCTAAATCAATAACGTAAAAATAATATAAATTTAGTAATAAGAAGTGTGTTATGCTGAAACATATTTACGTAGGTTTCCATTTCTGTACTACAATAAAAAATAACGCAATAACTTCGCTATTCGCTTGAAAATTTTAAAATAGACAAACAGTTATTATTCCTTACAAACAGAATTCTTTTCTAAGTCGTATGATAAGTGTAATCTTGAATTTTTTTAAAAATGTAGTTCTGGTAAATTTCTGAAATGATTTCAATCATGGAAAAAAAAAAATCAAGTATTCGATTCCTTTCTTTCTTTCTTTTTTTTTTTTTTTTTTTTTTTTTGGTTCCCCATTAAGGTACGCTTTCATTCATTTCAATTTTGATCGATTGCTCATAAGCGTCGTACTTGGAAGCCACACGAGAGCTATTGATAAAATGAACCGCGATACTCACATTAAAAAATTCAAATAAGTCCAAATAAATGCGATTCTATAAATGATTTTAAATTGAAAAATAGGTATTTAAGAACAAACAAATAAATTCGCTTATATGGTTTTAATGTTCGCTTAAACATTGACAAGAACATAATTTTCATTTCAAATTACTATTTGGGAAAACTAAAATTTTGATGTTAATATTGTTTGGGTTGAAAATTTAAACAATTTCAATGCTAAGTGATTTTAAAAAATTCTTAACAAACCTAAATTTTTCAGTGGGAAAGATTTTGCTTCGTTTATTGCATATATTTTTCTACCAACTTTTCCTTTTGTATTTGAATTAATCGGTAAATAGTAAGCATAGAATCCTCAAATGAACTATATTCAGGACAATAGTAGTTATTACTTCTAACTGATAAATAGTTTATTACAGATGTATTGCAATTTTTAGTAGAATCGCTTATATTTTCAAATTAAATTTAATTTTTCTATAACACACTTATTTCACATCGCAAGTATCAAGCGAACGCATCAACATCTATGCACAACGCTTATAGCTCCAATTTTTATTGGAATAGTAATATTGAAAGACTACCTGGGCTCTCTTCAAGGCTATTAAGTTCACTTCAGTTTGTTTCCGCTAAGTTAAATTTCTTCCTAACTTTTTCTTTCTAATATTGTTAACGAAAAATTCTGAACTTTTTGAACATAATTTGGAATTTCAATTATTGTGATTCAAAGCTATTTACTTCAAACAATTATTGAAATTCGTTTAACGTTTTCCAGCCATTTTGAATTCGTGTCAAAAGAAGAAAAAAATGGCTTCGTCCTCAGATATGCGAGAAACAAATCAGATTTTTTATGCATGAATTTTTTAAGCATTTCCCGTAGGAAACTGGTTTCAGTTCAGGCAATATTTAAACGCTAGTTTATATAATTTTGCTATGCTTTCAGTGTGAATCAGTTATTGCCTTTCAAGATAATAAGACGCAATATGTATAAATACAACAAAAAATTCTTTTTTTTTCCCTGACGCTTTTCATTCCAAAGAGTGTTTCACAGAAAAATTTTCTCATACCAAAAGTCATACGTTACAATGAACACAAAATGGTATTCCACGAAATGTTTCAGAAATTTTAAATATTGTGTCGATATTTTTTAAATATATATATATATATATATATATATATAAGAAAGGATATTCCCATTTTCCTTGAAATGCTCTCAAAGATACCGTTGGGTTGCCTTTATGTAAGTTCAAAGATCTCAAGGCTTAACTTATGTAAACAAACTTCTAGTAGAGCATGAATTTTAAATTCAAAACGAAGAAATCATTTTTGTCCCCTATAATTTATGTTCTCTTTAGTATTATGATTTTTTCTAACACACTACAATAACTTTTTTTTTTTTGAATGGTAATATCCGATTGTTATTGTAAGAAAATTAAACATATCAAATTGTATCCTAGCTAGCGCCCTTTTTTCCCCACATAATTGTCACGTAATTGGGATATCAGATATGAATCGTGCTTATTAAAATATGAATAATCTGTTAAAAAACATTTTCAGGATAACCATACAATTTTTGGCTCATTTCTATCAAACTTAATTAATCAAAATTCCTTGAACAAATATATTTCCATATCATCTGTGATCAGTAAATTAATTTGAAAACGAAATGTGTATATATATATATATATATATATATATATATATATATATATATATATATATATATATATATATATATATATTAGTATATATATTTTACTACGAATAACTTATTATTTGTGTAAGTGTATATTATTGTGACTAAAGGTGCGTATTAATTATTATGAAGAATAACATAATTATTATTAAGAATTCTCTATATATCACTATTATTATAATAATAAAATTTATTAATACTACTACTATTAATAATTGTTATTATTACAAATGAGAACTGTATCGCATTATTTTTAAAAATTATGTTATTATTATTAAGAATTATATGCTATATTATTTTTATATAAGAATTATATCTTATATTATTATTAAGAATTCTCTATATATTACTATTATTATAATAAAATTTATTATTACTACTACTATTAATAATTGTTATTATTACAACTGAGAATTGTGTCGCATTATTTTTAAAAATTATGTTATTATTATTAAGAATTATACGCTATATTATTTTTATATAAGAATTATATCTTATATTATTATTAAGAATGTTATAAACATATTATTATATAAGACATCAAAATTTTAAGAATTTCTTACTGAAAATAAATGGAATAAAAATTTATTTAAAACTTAACTTATAAGATCTGAAACTAACAAATAATTCATTAAAATATATCAAAAAGTAATTTCGAAAATTGGAGGGGAAAAAATGAAATTTCTCAGAAGCCTTCATTAATTTTTATCTTCTTTCTGATGCGCTTTATTGTATTCAAATGAATATAATAGCTAAGATTTGGGAAGGAAAGTAGAAATTTCACCCAATTAAAACAAAGTTTATACGAATTCAAAATAGCTGGTTCGGCGAGAACCTTAAAGATCCTCATATATAGAAATGTTTTCCCCGATTTTTGTAAAAACTCCAACAGATATTTATGATTGTACTTAATTCAATATCCAAAACTACAAATAGACCTCGATCAATATTTTTAAGTAATACGTCGTATGATGTCAATGGCTAACTTTCTTTTTCCATATGACGTTATGTGACGTAAGCCGACAATGTTCGCGTATGGCTCCCGATTATAATAAAATGTAGCCTGATTTTATAGCGTGGAAATCACGAATATTATCTCCATTTCAAAAGCTTTCTTGATTATGCTTAAGAAGAAACGAATTTTGGCGTAGGAGGACTATTTTCGAATAGATTATTCAGAGATCTTGCGTCAGATGCATTGATTCAGTTCAGAACTTTATCACGACTATGTTTAAAAATCTCACGTTTTTACCGAAATTCATACACGCAAAAGAAATTTTTCGTTCATTTTCGTATTGTATCTTTCTTCAAAAATAATTTATGGTCCGAAAGCGTTTTATCTAAATTTAGGTAATACATTATAAGATCTTTGCGGTCACATTACTGAATTTACTGAAAGTAAACTCTCAAGAATATTCTACCGAATTCACTGCATTTTTTTTTAAATGGAAATTGTAGAACGTTTTACCTTTTTATTTTTATTTCTTAATGAATTTAACTATTTCTCCAATTAATTGTTTATATTTCTAATTGTTCAAAAAATAATTATTTTGCATTTTAAATAAAAATAATTTTTTTTATACATTTTATACATTTTTTATGCATATATTGATAAAAAAATTTCTACATATTAATTTATTCTTATGTAAAATGTTTTATTCTGTAAATTTTAGCTAATAACGTTGATTTATTTGGCTTCAGGATGTCGTAGAATGTATTAAGCCTAACTATGAAGAAGATAGACTCCAATCTGCTTTCTACAATGACGACCTTCGAACGGCAAAGAAACTCTGCAAGAAATGTATAACTCTGGATGGTGACCATGTAAAGAGTCTTAAGAATAATAAGTACAATTTTTACCATTATTTTTATTAATAATTAAAACTTTACGATACTGCGAGTTACTTCAATCAACGATTTCTTGAAACCAAAAAAATCAACATTAATAGCTGAAGTTAAGAACATTATATTTATAAAGATTATTTAATATGCAAAATAAATTACATCCAAATATCTCGGTTACTTCTAAGTAATAACTGAAACTTGCGATATACCCTCTCGTATGTATCTGGCGACCGGAAATAAAGGGCACGATGTTACAAAAGTGAATTTTTACAAGGGAGTAGTTTAAAGATTTTTCCTTCTTCATTTGCAGCTTGCTTGTTAATAAATATTTTTAATAGAGTATTGATTTTTCAATTATAAGATTGTGGTTTTTAAGCTTGTTACTTTTTAAAATTTTACTGATTGCCATTCTTAAAAAGGGGTATCATGTCCGTTAGCTCCAGCATACAAATCCAACCTTTTATAATTTTTTAATTATTTTATATTGAAATTTTATTAATTGATTATCCATGTATGTATATACAAAAAATATATTAATAGCTTATCTTTTGTGTTTATTCTCAATGAAGAAATAATTTTAAATGTTTTTCATTCGAAATTCAGCAATAAGCTCTTTCTATTGTTTAAAATGTTTTATTCTGTAAAAATTGAAAGAATTTTTTTTTTTTCTTTTTAAAAAATGTAGTTCTCTAAATCAATAATATTTTTGATCATCATTCAATGATACGATATTATTTTATTTATTATAATTTTGAAATGAGTTTTTGAAAGAAGAAATATTTTTTTTTAATTTTTCATTCTTCAGTCATGAAATATATATAGTTCTGTTAAATCCTAACTATACATTAATTTTCCTAAAATATTTCACAAAATAAAAATTGCTAGTATGTATTAAATATGTTTTTTTAGCTTCCTATTGTCCCTTTTTAAATTAAAATATCCAAATCAAAAGAGTAACTTGAAAATACAACATAAATTTTAATTTGATTTGTATTAACGTCGCACTGAGAAGCAATACATGGGTTATTGGCGAAGGACCTCGTAATTTTGAACCTCGGTCAAGTGAAGCTAGGAAATGAGAAGTACTTTCATAAAAAAATTCTGCTGTAATCATGTATTCAAATTTTAATAACTATTGTTTTAAAATTAAGCTACTAAAAAAACTCTTAATTTATGCGATGTGAAGTTTTCTTGTTAATTTATCACACTTTAATAGCTCTTTTCTAACTTTTAAATTTAGGGTCGCTTAATCAAAACATGGTATTCTTTTTCAAAACTGTTTAATTACCTCCCACAGTTTATCAGTTCCTAAAGACAGATGATCCTTTCACTGAAGTGTAATTAGAAGTGGCATAACGTATATTATGTGTACGTGTTCAGCATCCCTCTGAAAAAATACGTTAACAGATGTGGACACCATTTGGCTGTTTATTGTACCATAACGACCCTCGTGCAAAAATTTCCGAAAGCATTAGCATTTAAAAAACATTACGCTTGTTCCTGAACGTGATAATTAGTACGGTCCTTAAAAAAAAGGTACCAATGATAACTTCCGCGATTCTCTCGCCATATCTAGCCGTAGTTAGTACCTATGTTAATGGTTCAAAGGTAACGAAATAAGGATGCTATTGGGTTAATTAATTGACTTAAGAAACACAATTAATTAACTTTTAAAACAGAATGTTTCCGTTATGGAATCTGAAATTTTCGCGTGTCGGATTTCTAATCTTGAAATAAGTTAATTTCATAAAATTCTTTTAATAAGTTTCCGTGTTACGAGAATTTAAAAACTGGATATCCCTTAGTGTTATCTAAAGTACAAAAGGAAGAATATTCATCTAAATTGGGACATTAAGTTTCGGACTTATGGACCTTATAATTAATAAAATGTATTTTAAACTTGAGGTTATTCTCTTAAGTTACTAGTTATAGGTGAGACGCTGTACGGATACGAATTTAACCAAATAAATCCAAATAAACACTTTAAGTGTTAAAACAACTAATGCTTCCCATTTTGAAAATATCCACTATACGATTAAAATTTCACAGCTAATTGAACAAATTAAAATTTCAACGCCCTAATACTACATCCTTCTCTTCCCATTATCAATATATAATAGCCACTAATCAATACAGTTAAATGAACAGAAAGACACACAATGATGACAACCAAATTATTTTAATCCGATCTAAGAATATTTAAAAGGCAATCCTTAACCTACTATATCTGTTTCAAGAATCCTTATGGGCGTCTGATGATGAATGTTATAAAGATAACTTATCTGTATTAAACCAATCGAGTTCGAGTCCTTTGTAGAGCATTACATGAGGGTTCGATTCACTGGCCCTTTGCAGAACTTTTCCCGACTATGATCCGATCACTCTTTACGCTTGTCAATATGATCACTATTCCTTCGTTTATTCTTCCCTTCACACACTTTCTACTACTAACTAGCTTCACATTGAATTCTTCGCTGCTTATAAATGCTGTTCATCATATCTATTCACTGGACTTCGAAAATTCTAATCATAAGTCACGTTTCAACCATTGGGAGAAAATTTCAACTCAAACATCTCAAAAAATTCTAAAATATTTAGTTGAAAGGGAAAATATAATAGAGTCACTTATATAATTACGAAATCATTATTTAAAAAAATTAAACAGCTTTTTAAATGAAAGCCTTAATATAACTACCTAAATAAATTATTGTAGTCTAATGTTACATCCTACTGTTAAGTTTATTGACACTATTGATAAAGTTATTAAATAATTATCAAACAACAGTTTTTTATATTTGTGAATTTTCCACATGTTTAAAACCTCATTGCCAAAAAAATAAGCACCAATTCATATCTTAGAGCAAACAAGACTCATTTATCACATCCGTTCATTTAGTAAAACTATAGTTTCCCAGGAAAGTGTAGCCGTTACCTGGCGACCACAATTTTGAGGTGGAAGATGTCACTAAAACGTTGTCTTTGTAAATCAGAGACAATGTTTTGGGGACATTATACGTATTAATATTACGGCCGCTAGATAGCGGCACCGGTTTATTAGGAAACCGCAACTTAACACATCGCCAACGAAAGGGTGACTTCAAAGAAGCGATTGGAAGTGTTTGGAATGTATGCGCCCTATCATCATTTCAGATGAACATATATATACTCCAACGAACGTATTTAATTAAATCATGATAATATTGATGCACAATATACTCCCTTACAACGCGGGAACATGAATTATTGGATGAATTTATGCTAACTCAAACGCGTCAATAAAATTAATTTAAACAGGCTTTAACTAAGAGTTCAGATGTCATTCTTTCTCTTGCCTTATATTACTTACTATTTCATCTTTTTATTCTATCGTTATATTATACTTAGTATATATTTAATTGACATTATTACGATCGAGATATTGAAAGAGAGATGAAATATAATTCATACAATTAGCAAATTGCTCAAATTTTAGTAAATGGAAAAATGACCATTTCACGGGCGTTTAATGAATCAAAGTAAATGTTTAGTTTAGAAGTTTAAATGAATATAAATAAAAAAAAATAATGAAAATTTTACTTAAAGATGGACTAAAAGATACAAAAATATTTTTAAATGCAAAATAATTGATAATTTATAGAAGCTTGAGGGACTTAACAAAGATATTCAGGTAATTATCGATAAATTAAGTACCATAGCTACTTCCTCATAAAAAGGATCAAAAGAAATTAAAACCTGAACTTAAATTATCTATTATTTTAGATTCAAAAAAATATTTTATACAATTTTGTCTATTTTTAAATAAAATCTTGATTTCAAAATATGTTTACTTATATTTATTTAATTCTTTTTTACCTGTAAATTTGAGACTAAGAAAAGCAATTTCGTGAGTGAAAAACTTCAATTCAATCGGGCGTTGTTAAATGATAGGTTCGCGGCCTCAGGCATCCTCCTTGTCCGTCACTGCTTGAGCAAACCATAGAATTGTATTGCCAGAAGAATTATAGATGTATGCAAAATTTGTGTTTAATAGGTTGATAGGAAGTGACTTAAAATTCGAGTGCAAATTTTGGGTTAGAAAGACATGTATATATACGAAAATAGGAAGTTCAAAGCGTGTGATAAGAGAAAGAAGAAAGTTTCTTTTCTTCTTTCTTGTAAAGAAGCCATTTATGAATTTAAAAATGGGTAGCTGTTTATTCCTATATTTTCAATCTAAACAAGATTTAAAAAATTGCTTTTATAAAACGATAAGATGAAAGAGGAACTATAGACACCTCAAGCGATGAATCAGTACAGTCAATATTAACGAGATTGTATCTTTGGAACTTATTTGTTATTTGATGCGTTGTTCGTCAACGTCGCACTTAGAATAAACTCCAGGAATATTGATAATGGACCTCGCAATTTCGAAGGTTGGTCAAGTGACGTGGAGAACCCCCTGACCGAGCTTCAAAATATACATTCGTGAGCTTGTAAGGGTTACCTCAGTTGGAACCTCCCTCTCCAAAACTTCAACATTATGGGAGCGGGCGAACTTGGGACCTCGTTTAAATTTAACGTGCATCAACCTCATTACAGGACGTATTTTTAGTGGCATTAGGGTTCGAATCCACGACTAGACGAAAGCAACGCAAGCCACAAGTAAGCGATCATGACCACTATATATATAAATAATATACTATAATATTTTATATATTATACATATATATATGTTAGTATATATAGTATATATATTATATTATTGTTATTATGAGCGATATTATACATACAGTATATACATACATATTACAGCACATATTATTATTATTACATATATTATATATATTAGTTACATATTATTAGATAGTGTATTATATACAATATATACATATACTTATATTTATATATGCATATATTTACATTATATAATATACATATATAATATTCATATAGCATATATACATACAATATATGAAAAAGTATTTATATATATATATCATTATTACAGGTATATATTATAGCTATACATATTATACATATTTATTATATGTATATTATTACATATATTGAGAAGTGTATATATATTATATTATTAGTATATTGTTATGTTATTATATACATACTAATATGGTTACTATTATTACATTATTATATTTATATATATAATATTAATATGTTATACATAACATATTATATTATAGCAAGTGCTCATATATTGAGACATATTGTTTATAGTGCATATATACATACATATTATTGTTAGTGATACATTATTATATTATATGATATTATAGTGTATACATATACTTTATTTTATAGTATTACATATATCATATGCAGTCGGTTTTATGTAGTATATAGCATATAATACATACATACATATATATTTCATATTAAGGCATATGGCTATTACATAATTAAGGGCTTTCCCTATATACATTTTAACCTGGAAATTATTTTTACAGGTCACCTTTTATTTGCCACAATGTTTTAATATAAACAACATATACGTGTATTTATTTCCTTTTCTCTATTCAAAAAAATCAAAAACAATATGAAGAACGTTAAATTTATCTTATGCATAAGAGAGGACTGCTTATCTCACCGTATGAGTACATGTCGGAATACTCATATTTTCGTCCCTATATACGAATTCTCATTATACCGGAGCGGGTAATACGGGATTCATCTGTATAATTAGTTATAAATAAGTGCACATATAAGATAACATGAATAGAACAAATTTATGGCAAATGTAGATTGTTTACCTTAAATAATAAATGTAGACACAAATGAATCTTATGTGTGTGTGTGTGTGTGTATATATATATATATATATATATATATATATATATATATATATATATATATATAAACTCTTCTTAGGATCAAAATTCATATCTAGATCAGATCTAATTTCAGTTTATAGGATGTTTGTTAACGTTATGTTTAAAAGCAACACACATATCAGGTTATTGGTCACACAGACCTCACAATTTTGAACCACAGTCAAGTGATGAGAACGGCACCTGTGCTGGCGCCCTATTTCCTTAAATTTCGTACCACCACAAAGTAAGGACATTGAGATCCGATATATTTAACTTACATCAGTCCCGCTTAATGGCAGATCTTTATAGCAGCATCAGAATTCGCACCTAGATCTCGAAGTTCTGACACAATACCGATTAGGACAACTCGGCTACTGATCTTATTTCCAAGGGGAAATGGAAAATGCAACTTTTAATGCACGCGAAATGTTGATTTAAGGCAAGCAATACTAGTTTCATGCAAAAAGCAAAATGTTTGAAAATTTTGTTTTCCAAGAGCCCATTAAAACTAGATTAAGGCTCTCATCTACCTGTCATTTTAATTTCGTGAACGTAATGTTAATCCTATGGAATTTCTACTACCATCTTCAAATCGTGACTATTTTATCTGCATGAATGCAATAAAGTGCATCCGATAAAACAAAAAATCAACGAAGGTTTCTGCGGAATTACGCTTTCTGTCCGATTTTTGAAAACATTTTAGGATATTTTTAAAAGACCAGAAAACTCACAAACGAATCATTATAAAATAGGGGGGAAATATTTACAAAAATCGGAAAGAAAATGTAATTCCATAGAAATCTTCATAATTTATTGCTCTTTAGAAAGATTTTTTTTTTTTTCTTTTTTGCATTCAACTAGATAAAATAGTATAGATTTGGGACCAGTAGGTAGAAATTCTATAAGATTAATATTACATTCACGAAATCAAAATGACCGGTTGACGGGAGCCTCATGGAAGATAAACAAGATTTTATTAATTTATAAAAATCTTATTGAATTCTACAAGTGTAACAGGCGTGATTTAAATGGGCCAGAATGGGAGACATTCCGGTTGATACCTTCCTCCCATTCTTTCACAAGTACCAAATGCTTTGCAACCTTAACCCGCGAGTGGCATTATTCAGTAGGTGTCCCTTCATTGTTTACTAAAGACCGTGCAGGGCGAGGATCATCTTCCTATTCAGCTCATGCCTCTTCTCAATCTATTTAGCACTCATCTTGTTTTTATCATGGTAGCGCTTTGCTTTGTAGCATTGTTCGGATTCTTGTTACAACTTTTAACGATCTCAGTTGCCCGTTATACGAAGCAGATGGTATCTACATTCAAACAATGTAGGATCTTCTGCATCCATTTTTTTGTCTAATAGAAGCATGTTAACGGATAAGCAATTTAGCGCGTGGCCATCTCATTAAAAGTATGAAAAGACTCTTGATTAGGAGATATCGGATGTGCCCCTAAGAGATGGCTTGAACGACCAAGTTAGAACGGAAGCAATTTTTTTTAAAAAAAATGTGATGTCCTAAGAAGTAATTACTTGGATCTTCCGATAAAGAAAATGTTTGATTGATAACATAAGGGAAGAGTGTTTTTGAATATACATGTAGTTGTACATCAATTTATGAAGAGATTCAATCAGTATTCATATATAAAATTAAACAATAATCTTACCGTAAATTACGAAAGTATTCTACTAGAACTTAGATAACGCCGGTAAAAATCGAGTTTTTTGGACGTGGGTTTTCTTTTAAACTTCACTCTTTGCGTAACATAATTTTTTATACCTTAAATTTTAAGAGCGAAACGGAACGTTGAGTCAAATTGAATTTATTCAATAATTAGCTTTAATAATATATTTTATTACTTGACGTTTATTAAATTTATCATCTAAAATAAATGCGAGTAAAATATTTTAGCATAACTTAGCATTGGATTTGGTGACTTGGTGAGAAACTAGGCGTAAAATTTAATTCCTTAATTAAATAGTTTTAATCAATTAGTTTTTATTAATTATAGTTAAATTATCGCTTTGTCATCCAAAACAATCGTGTATAGAAAATTTAAGCTCAATTGAACGCTTTAAAATGTGAGAAAAGAGCTTTTAAAGTTTTGACCCAGACACACAATGTGAATTAAAGAAACCCATTAAAAACATTTAGCAGGATAGCACATAAAATAGAGTATTCCGGGTACGTGACACCCCCGTTTACAAAAGACTGTAAAACTCAAGGAAAAGAAAACAATCACTATATATATATATAAAGATACCTTCATATTATAGTCTGCTGTGATTCGCATACTTGCCTGAAGAAAGCAAGCTTCTGAGGGACCACTACACGATGGATCTTTTGTAGAATCAGGACTTGAACGCATGACTCGAGGGAAGAAACGTTGGCAACTCGATCTCGCGACCCTGACCACTCGGCTACCGCAGACACACGTAAAATTAAAGAAATGTTCTATCTCTACGAATCTTAGAAAAATGTTAACGAAAAATGTGTAAAAAAGAGTAATTTAGATCTGTTGCCCATTTAACAGTTGAGTTGCAGATGTACTTCTACATGAAAAGAAACACACTAAAGAAAGAAAATATTAATTTTTCTTTGAATATGAAAAATCATAAAATAACTCTAGATTTCCACTAGAGCTACGTGATTGGCTACTAGTAACGAATTTCATCGTTATATACCATGCTCAGATTGCAAAAGCCTTACTCTCCGGACTTCTACAGCTATCAAATATTCGTGGAATCGAATCTCGAATCAGAAGCATGTTACCCACTAAGTAATTTTTTATCACCAAGTCATAGTGATTTTCGAAGACAAGAGAAAAAGGAAATTAGAGAGAGAGAGAATATGCGTGCATTTCTAGTCTTGAGACAAAAAAAAGTTAATAAATATTTTAATATTTGTCTGTGTGAGTTGACTAGATAAACTTAGTAAATACTTTTTAATAATACAGGAGGAAGCAGGCTATTATCTCTCAAACATATTTTAAAACATGTGATTTTGCTGCAAAAAAAAAAAATTAGAACACCGCATTAGACATAGTCACACTCTGTTAGTTTATAGCAATGTAAGGTTTAAGTTAATCAAAATATGGCTATAAGTAAGATGCAATTACAAAATTTTGCATGTAAATAAATAGTCTGCTGTGTATTCTTCTCAACAAAGAGAGAGAGAGAATTGGTTTATATAATAATTAAATTTTCGAAGGAGGATATGAAGATCAATTTTTAACTGTTTACAAAATTTTTACGATTTTATTTGACAACAAGCAAAAAAATTGGAATAGCATTTTTTTTTTTTTTTTTTGTCTTAATCTTTAACAATTCGAAATAAATCATCAATCTGCCGAACACTTAAACCAGTACAAAAACTTAGGTAAATAATGAAAATAAAATGTACTAAAAAATGCACTAAATAACAAAGAAGGTTCTAATTCACTGCACACACACACATTCATTTTGTTATTAAACAAAAAAAATATTTTTCTTCTTACCCGAATCAGTTTACGAATTGTGTAATTTCTGTCTTTACCAATGCATTGTGTTTACACATCTCTGAATCTTTTATTGTTACAAGTTTCCCATTTCGCAATCTTTTTTTTGTATACATATATTTGATTGCTTTCACTTAAAGGATTAACCTACTTCTTTTAATCTTATATGTAACCATATCGAAAGAGTCGTATTCGAGAATTCTTCACACTTCCCTAACCTTCTCTGTTACAGCATTTCCGAGCGATTTCCTCCATATACAACGTACCATCTATTCGAATAATAAATCAAACGTAAGCTCACGTGTTGTATTAATTCAGGTTTAATAATTAATTTAATCGCCTAACATAATTAGTATTACCAACTTATAATCAATTTTATTCTATGGGTTTCTTAATAAAATTACAGAGATAGAGGTCATATTAGCAACTTTGCTAATCAGAATTGAAATATGAACGCGTGATAATAAAATAATTTATTTTGCCCGATGATTTATTTGGAATAATTACGACAAAACTTAAGAACACTTCCGAATAGGAAAAGAACAAAAAAAAAAAAAAAAAAAAAAAAGAAAAAGAAACATGATTCTCAAAGGCTAATTTGAATAATTTATTCATACACGAGAGGTTCGAAATTGAAAGCAGCAGATGATGAAAGTTAAAACAAAAATAAATTAAAGGGGAGAAAATGAATTATTTAAATGAAATAAGTTACAAATCTATACTTTTTATCAAGTTGTCGCAACAAAAAAAAATTTCCCTTACAATTTGAAAAACAAAATCAATTTAAAATAAGATTAATTTACTTTTGAATGTTAATCTACAATTGGAAACTGTTTTAATCAGTTCAATTTAATAAGGAAAAAATTAAAAATATAATTCAAATTTCGCCAACAAATTGGTCTTAATAATTATAAAAATTAAATAGACAAAATACAAATAAAAATTAGAACCACACAATTCATTTAAAACAATCAAAATTCACAAAACTTAAAAAATTATTCAATTTAAATTTCACCCATACTTATTTAAAGTAATGCTTTTTGGCATAATAAGTACTTTTTTGATAAAATACATCATTTTTTAATTTTTTCTTTATACGTGTGTATTAATTAGCAAAATATGTATATTTACGTAATTGTGATGCAATTTTCTGATATCTTTATTTAATACGTGTCACTTCGAATCGAATATATGTAGTTTGTAGCCTCTTATTTTACTCCATTTCACGAAGTATTAGTCTCTTACGGGTCATTCATCAATTGTTCAGTAGGTATTACATACATTAAATGAAATATTTTACCTTAATTTGCTAGTTAAAACAATTTACTTCTCTGTATCAGTAAAACTGGGGGGGGGGGGGGGGAGAAAAAAAAAAAAAAAAAAATAACGTAAAGTAAAGCGAAATACTAGAAAAAACTTTTTTTAAACATTTCATTCCCGAGCATCTTAGTGATCTCTTTCTTTCTCCATGGAGTTTACTGCTTTTGGTTAACACGGGTGACGCGTCCTTGGGATATCTATCGATCCCTAACTATTTTCGAGCCTCCATTTTGTCAACCAATTTTCCCCCTTTTCCGTACATCCAGATGTACGGAAAAGGGGGGGAAATTGGTTACACCTTTCGAGTATTTGGCGCAGCAGAGCCCATTTGACTCTTGTACCATTAAACTCCACAATCACTCCCTCGTTTTATTTTCATTCATTTCTTAGAACATACCACTTTATATATATATATATATATATATATATATATATATATACATATATGATAAAACATTTTACATACTTTAAATTGGCATGATAGAAGATTAAAATATTTTTCTGAAATTTTCTGTCATCTGAATTACTTAAAGACTTTTTGCTAAAAAAAAAAATAAGCATGTGAAAATAAATAAACAATTCACGAAATTCATTATTCACGAACATTTATTAAAGATAATGGAAACTTTTCGCTCTCATTTCAATGTAGTTTCATTTTTTGAATTAATTAGAATAAAATGTATTCCAATAAAACTATCTTGATGTATCTTTTTTGCAAAACTTGACATAATATTTATGTATTTAAAAAGTAATAAAATTGTAACAGGAAATCAAATTATATCCTACCGATTGAGTTTTTATCGACAGTAAAATATATTACATAATAAAAAATTGATTCCCGATAAAGAAATTAATTATAAGGTAACAACATTTAATTTCCGAAGAATGTTTAATAAAGAGGTTGAATAAAAAATAAATAGGAGATTAATTATTTAATGTGAAATAAATAGCTATTTTATATCTGCAATTAAGAATAATCAAATGAACAAATTTTTAAAAGAAAAGAAATTAAAACTATGTCAGTGTTTGGTTTTCATGATTAATCGTAAATTAGAGTTAATAATTTTAGGCAAATCTAAAGCACAAAGAATTCAACAGACAAGTATATCTGCCAAAAACAAACAAAAAAAATGTTAGGTTGCTCAGAGAGAAGAGTGTGAATGCTCACAATTGTGAAAATGCTCCCAAAACACATTTACGTTGTTTTTCAGTTAAAATTTAACAAAAACTTTTAAAAAAAACTTAAGTTTTAGTTGTATTTTCAAAGTATGTTTAAATCAGCAAATGGTAGGTAACTGTTAATCATAAATGCTACTATTCAAAAGATAGTCAGTTTAAGAAATAAAGTTACTAAAAAGTAAAAAAGAATGAAATGGCAATTACATTTCAACGTAGTACAACTGCTTACGTTCGATTAATTTATAAATTAAAAAATATATATTGATTACCTAAAAATTCGTTTTTTCACATTCGATATTTATATTTTTAAAAATGAAAAATTCTTTCTCTCGGAATTTTGAAACGAAAAGTGTAATCGAATATTTAAAGAACACAATGTGCTTGTAAATAACACAAAATGTAATCATAAGAAATCGGTGAAAAAAACATTTCTAAAACTTTTTTTTAAAAAAAAAAAATCAGATCTTTTTACATTCAGCAGATTTAAATCTTCATAATGTAAGAATCCTTTCTTTCGGTACATAAGGCGAAAGCCATTTTCGTGAAAATAGAGAATTTATATATATATATATATATATGAAACGTAATATATATTTTCACAAAAATAAAGAATTCTATATTTTTTTCATAACAAAGTACATAAAAATTACGTGTGCTAAGAAATAATGTTACTATCAGTTTAAGAAATTGATGCATTCTAAACTGACAGTTATCTAGAAATTTATATTTTTCGCATTCAGTACTTCCCCTTTTAAAAAATGAGAATTCTATCTTTATGCAATATATCCTTTGTTGATCTATATCCCATAAAACCAGATAATCAATATTTTTTCGAAATTGTGAAACGAAAGAACAATTGAAATTTATGTCTTAAAATTTGAAAACTGCAGTGAGCTCTATAAACAACACAAAATGTAATTATCAGCGATCGATAAACTCTTGTTTTCTAAAATATTCTTTTGAAAAGAAAATCATATCTTTACATTCGAAATTTTTTCTTTCAGTTACATAAAACAATAGTCATTATCGTGAAGATATCAGAATTATGAAATTTAATCATATGAAGAAAAAAAAAATGAAAACGATCGCATTTTCTCAAAAACACAGAACATAAAAAAAGACTTATTCCACAAAATTTTAAATTCGAAATGTAGACAAAAGAGTTCTGCAATTCACGGAGATCAACAGCTTTAACAGTATTGGAGGGCAGTGAAAGGAATATAATGCGGCACGGTCATATTAAAAAGTTAAAAAACAAAACAAAGACAAAAGAAGACCAACCTGTTTCGAAGTGCTGATTCTGTCTAGCAAAAGCCTTGCTGAAGGCGTCGTATTTGGAAGAAGAATCGTTCCTCAGGTGCAAATCCATTGACACAATAAAAGAAGTTCATTAAGAACGGATCTAAAACAACTCCGGTACCCGTTCATTGTCCTGTACGGTCCCCATGCAGTTCCAAGACTGGAGCATGATGTCGCGAGTCCTGACCGTAAGGTGAAGGAAGAGGATAAAAAATAAAGAAAGAAGAAAAGAAAAAAATAAATAAACAGAGAAGGTAGAAACGGAACAAAGCGTGTCGACCGGCGTCTGCTTTGTCGTTACAAAAACCTGTAGAGCGAAAATTCCCTTCAAAAATCCCTCTGTGTTACGATGCTCCGGCAGCTTTGGGGAAAGGAGGGATATGAGTCAGTAAGTGATATCAGCTGACAGATTAAGAGTAAAAAGCGAGAAGCTTTTGAATATGTGTCCATTATGTATCGACATAACGCTCGCGAGGGGTGTTGTAGAAAAAGGCCTTTTGAAAACACCTGCTATCAACGCTATTCTGAAGCAGGGAGCATATCCAGTGAAGGCATGATTGTAACAGCTGTTTTGTACAATATACAGCTGGCAGTTTAATAGGATGGTTTGTAATGTTGTATTTGCTAACTGTAACTGAGGTAAGACTGAAACTCGGTACACATTTTCAAATAAGGATAACTTTCTCATGTATGCTATATTGAAGCAGTTCCAAGTGATTATAATATTTACATTCATTTATTATAGTATTACGCCATTAAAATTTTGAAGTACTCTCGAACCTTTGGTAATGTTTGGCTTTTCATTTAACTAACATTTGCTTTATGCTTTGATTGTATCTGATTTTCCAATTCCTTTCCAATCAAATTGTAACAACCATCTTTGATTATTTAATTCTCATGCCATCTTTCCTTCTAATTAAATAATCAATAAGTAATAGACACCAATTGAAGATACGTAAAAGGAAGATCAAATACTTTACTTATCACTGAAGAATAGATAAGGGCGCTTTCTCTCGAATCCCATTTAACTAATCCTAGATTAGGATTTTAAAATAAAATCTTAGCTTACTAAATAGCTCGTTCTGATTGCATCAATTCTCATTTACAGTAGCTTCATATCTTTGTACTTAAACAAAGAGTCACTTCAGACTAAAAGACCAATTACGTTACTTCAATCTAATTCATTAACAACTATCAATTTGCTGTTATCCTCAATCTTCATTCATTTTCCTTTCAATTCTATTTCCTTTATATATCACTGTCTGTAATTCACTTCACTTCTGTATTCATCTAATTTACCCAATCCTGTTTCATTATGGTTGCCAGTGTGTTGCAAGTGTATTTAATTCAAATTACCACAAGTTCCTCGGATTAGTGAAGCGAAAATTGCGAACAGCCTAATATCACAAAATGAAACGTGATCTACTCAAATTAAATAAAATAAGAAATGAAGTGAACAGATTTTGAAGACATGCATAGATCAGCGATGAAAAAAATTGAATACTGGGATTAGTAGAGAGTTAAGTTGCGAGTAGTCGGTAGTTGGTGTATGGTAAAAATTACAGTTTAGTAAGTGAATATCAGTTGCTGATCGACTTTGATAAAGAATCCTTTGTGGAGTCAGCTCATAATGGTGGGAGTTCAAGAGCTCACTCGAATCTCCAGTTGCTGCGATTAAATTGCTCAAATAAGAGGTTATTGGTACGTGTGAACTTTGATATTTATTCTAAACTAGATTTCAAACACATTTGAGGTAGAATAGAATGAGAGAAGCAACAATTACATTTTCAAAATTTGATAAAAATAAAAGGACTGGATATAAATTTGATTGTTTCATGTGTTGAATTTTATATTGTGAATTTCCAATACTTAGATTCTCATTTAATGACTAATTAATTGTGAAATGACTATGGAAACGAATAACAGGGAGGTGTTTACACCCTATATATCGAACTTGAGGACTTCGAGGGAAAAATCGATACGTAGAAATTTCAATGTTCATATAGATGTATTGTTAAATTTTTCTCTTATTAGTTTCTTACTAAAAACAATAACGTGTAGTTTATTGTTTTTGGATGAGGGAGATTTAAGGTTCCCGTCTACCGGCCATTTTGATTTCGTGAACTTAATGTTAATCCTATGGAATTTCTATTACTGTTCTCAAATCTATACTATTTTATTTATTTGAATGCTAAAAAGTACAACCGATGGAGCAAAAAATGATGAAGGTTTCTGTGGAATTACATTTTGTCCTCGATTTTTGAAATTATTTTAAAATATTTTTTAAAGATCGAAAAGAGCTCACAGACGAATTATTAAAATAGCTGTAAAAATATTTTTTTAAAAAAAATCAGAGGGAAGATGTAATTCCTCAGAAGTCTTCATTATCTATTGTTCTTTTGGACGCACTTGTTTGCTTTCAAATAGCTAAAATAGTAAAGATTTCAGGAAGGTAGCAGAAATTCCATAGGATTATCATTACATTCATGAAATCAAAATGTCCCGTAAATGGGAGCCTTAAAACAATACATCATCAAAAAACTTAATTTTTTTTTTTAAAAAAAAAAGTGCAATTACGTATTTAATCTACAAATTTATTAGTAATGTACTAAAAATTGAATGCTTGTATACAAAAAAGAGACCAAATTTTTACTGATTTTTGGACATAGTCGTTCCTAACACTCAACTTTCTTAACACAATATTCAATTAAAGCCGTTTCAAAGTAATATTGAATTTAATTTGAGGAGGCAAAACTTTCTTCAAGGACATTAGGAATAAATCGCAAGCCATGTCTGACATTTTAGAATGCTTCCATTACTTGTTTTCTAGGTGCTTTTTCAATTAATTCGTCTTCGTTGCCATCATTATCTTTGGAATCATCTTGATCAAAACAACCGTTCAATATGACCTGATCGACGAGATAATCAGCCACAATAAAGTTCTTAATCACGAGTAAAAATTGTTCGATTTTGAAATTTGTTCCATATTTAAAAAAAAAAAAAAAAAAATTCTATGTTCAGAAATTGTTTTTGAAGTGAAAAGTCAAGATTCTGAAAAAAATTCGAAAATCACATAAATTTCGTACAGAGGGCAACATTTAATATTCAATTCAGCATTATACATTACAGGAGACGATATATGGAACGCAATTAATGCTAGAAAAAAAGGATTTATTCAGATTAAAATGAATAGTGTAACAGGATGAAAAAATATTGTCGATTTCATGCATTCATCTTTTACTTTAAGCGAAGACAACCTTTGAATTATTATTATTATTACGTTATTTTAACTTGCAAAATATCCAGTTAAAATACGACTCATTTAAGTCATGTAAAAAAATATACGTATATGTGTTGGATTTTATTAATATATATGCAGGGTGTTCGCAAAAGAATATATCCCAATTTTGAAGAGCTACGATTACAAAACTAAACAAGGTACAATCTCTCTCAGTTTTTGAATAAATTAAACTCAAAATAACAATTTAAAGTTTAAAAAAAATATGAATATTCAACGTGACCACTACACCAGAAATACGAATGATGTTCGGAAGTAACTTACGGTAGATTGGTCCCAAAGCAGATGATTTTGATCTTAATCAGTAGCCCCCCAAAATAGATTCAATTAGATTATTAACTAAAGTGTTATAATATATATATAATTATATATAAAAGTTTTCAGAAAATATAATTTTAACTTATTGAGTTTCAAAGGGGGATTTATAATATAAATTTATTCAGCAATAAACAATGAAAATGTTTTAATACTGTTTTTAAATTTATATTCAAGCGTTTAAAAAGTCTGATAGATTTCAATTTATATTAGATTTTAACATTTTAGCACAAGGAAAGCTTTTTTTCCTTCAATTTCATTTTAAAAGAAATTCACTGAAATTTCCAGTAAACTTGCTGTTCATATTTTTTATAAATACTCGTAGATCTCAACAAACCGTTTTCCTTTCTGTGAATGGAATCTTTAAATATTTCTGCATGGAATAATGAGAGGTAATACACACTTCGATGGACTTCGGAATTCTGAGATTGTGTAAAATTTGTAATAGGAAGATTCTTGCTTCTGAACCATGGTTTAAAATAACATTATTTATATATATATATATATATATATATATATATATATATATATACTGTCACTGATGGTATGTACACCAGATATTTTACGACGAGATGGCTAAATATACAAATATGTGTCATATTTAACACTTAATCCAAGTTTCCAGAGCGCGAAGAAAAGGAAAGGAATATATAACAGAATAAAATTAAAATGATTTATTAACATCCACATATTTTTTTTATTTTTGTAAAGCAATGCTCTTTAGGCCATTACTACCATCGATGAATAATATCATAGGATCACAAAAAAATTTTCAACTCATGGTGTCCTTCCCTTAGTAAAAATACAATTAATTATAAATAAGAGATAAAAGTTTAAGATTTATCAGTGTCCCTGTGTGAAACGGATTTTGGGAACTACTGTGTATGTGCGCGCGTGCGTGTGAGTGTAAATTACATCATTTTCCACATTTACATCAATCAAAAGAAGTTATTTCAGCTTTTATTGCGCCATTTCGCGTAATTTTTTTTGGAATTACTTACACATGCAATCAGGAAATTTTTCTGATATGCGTTGTTTAACAAAGAAAATGCCACATGTGGAAGAATGCTTTAAAAAAGCCAAACTCCTCTCATATATTAGCCAAGTAAACGCTGAAAAAACTTATCTATTAATCACATATAGATTAAAATCTATTAGAGGAAGACACAGGCTGGTCCATAAAAATTGGAACTGCACTTCTGGAACATATTTTCTGAAGCCCAAGGATGCATCTATTCGATTGATATCGGAATAAAAACCTATTTTGGTCTATATGGTGTATTTGGTCTATATAGTAAGTGTGTAATTTTTATCTTGGGAATGGTAGAATTTTCAATCGATATATAATCCTATTCCATGAGTTGGGGCAAGAAAGTACAGGCATATCTTGTAGATCCTTTAGATTGATGCTAACGGTAAACGATTACGTGTTATTCTGCTAAAAATTTGCATTTGGGTCTCTCTGTTTCCTCTTAACACAGGGCTCGAGAGAAGTTTTCTAAATATTCGATGGAAATTACCATCTGACCGCTTGTAAATCATACAAATGCTGCACTGACTTTGCTTCTCGGATCTTCACGGCACTCTCTACTTTTGCATCAGCCTTTGAAGTATACAGGTTATCCCATGCATAGACGCACAAACTTTAAGGAGGGGGGGGGGCGACCCAAGCACATCAAAAGGATTGAAAATAGCAAAGCGCAACCCATGACTGGAAACGTCATGGAAAAACAGTAACAGGTTTCAAACAATAAAAAGATATAAAGTAGAGATTACCAGTACATTTATTGCACATAAATATTATAAATACTGCGATACATCATTCCATTTATAATGTTATAGGAGATGTTTGAAGTTTCCATCTTTAGAAGCGATGCATTACACTGAAGGACTATTGTTTGGCAGACACGATTAAAAACATTTGGTTTGGTTATCTACTGCAGTGTAGACGGTTCTTGCAACCAGATACATTTCAGACTTAACAGGAGTTTTATACATTACAGCTTTAAGTCCCCCTTCTCCAAAGAAAGAAATCCAGGTTGCTTAAACCATGAAAGGGTTCAGGTAACTGGTCTATTATAACCAATCCAAAGTCGACCAAAAGACGTACTTCTATGACGTGCAAACGAGTCACCCGTGAACTTCTCTCACTATACTTGTTACATTTTAAAGACATACTTTCCCACAAGTTGCTATGAACATTCGAAAACAAACGGCTGCCCACGTTACATGTCTGTGTGGGAACCGTTCTCGTTGCAGTCGTTGAACTACGTGCACATTGCCGTCAACCAAACCATACACTAAATGCATGTCTGCCAGCTCTTTGATTGTATGACGTTGTATGAACAAGGGGATTACAGCTTAAATGATAAAAATTAATCAGATATTTCTTCTCCAACGCTCTCATGAATAGCCCCACCTACCGACGTACCCTAAAGTTCACTCTCGTGGGTTATTCTGCAATTCTCAATCTTTTTGATATACCCTAACTTCCTTTAAAGTTTTTACCTCTATTATTGGGATTCAATATATAAACTGAAAAAAGATAACACAGTTTTAAAATGCAGCAACTTTTTTACTTACTTATCTAATGACTATTTACTCAGTAGTAATTAAAATTTCCCCTTTGAATGTATAATCACATTTTTCATTTGCATTAATTATTTCTTCCAAGAATGAAATACATGATTTTACTTTTAAGTGGATTCCTCACAGTAGTATCATTTTTTTTCCTGCTCTTCAGACTGAGACTGAATTTACGACGTCTGAGTAACTCTCAGATAAAAATTTTAAGGAAGAGAGATAGAACCCCTGCAGGATAAGTAACTACGATCTTATCTCTCGTTCAGTTATTAACTAAATGTTATCACAAATGTTACTAAAGTACCCCAACAGATGAAATTGCTCTTACCAGAAAATACAGTACAATAAGAAATGTGTAGATGTTTACACGTGTTTGCATGTTTCGAATACGAAAGTTTAACCATGTGGTTTCATTTAGAAATGTGAAAATCTATTTTCTTTAATCTTTACCAATACCACTCAGTGACTAAAGCTCATGAACAAGTGATTGTTTAAACGTACACTCTTAATATCTTATTTTTAAGATGACACCACAATTTAATGATAGTGGTACTATTGTAAAATCTGACGCTTGGTCATTTCATAAATCTTTTGTAGAAGCTTCTTAGCAAGAGGTATATTTGTGTCCTAGAGAAACAAAAAAAAAAGGTCAGATAATTGCTAGGAAATAAGTAAGACCATGTGCATTTGAAATTTCATACTATTAGGTTCAGAAGCACAAAAGAACACGCAGAAGATTCTATGATGAAGCAATACAATTCAATCTCGCATTAAATGTATAAATGTTGGTGTTTTATTAACTCTTACGAAGCAGAAGACTAAACTCTTACGAAGAAGAAGGCGAGGATGGTTCTAAAAGTACTTGTCTATGACGACAGATGGCATTTCGAAGGCAAGTTGATGTTATCATTGTGTATCGCCATCTATTAAAAGATGCCGAAACAAATTTGACATTTATTCATAAGTTTGTTTTGATTTGGCTGTCGTCGATGAATTCTGAATTCCTCTTAATATACCTGAAATAAAGCAGCTTTCAAAACAATTGATTGTTTACGGTGAATTTACTACAAAGAAGTCGGACACCTTCTCATAGTTGAGAAAGGTTATGGCGACAGTTTTTTGAAATATGAAGAACGTCATACTCTTCAGTTCTTAGAAATAAAAAAAAACTGATCAACGGACAATACTACAGAGAGTTAATCTTTTCCATTTCCCATTCCTGTTACTTTTTAAATCGCCTTCGTATTTCAACGCCATTCACCTAGATAAGAATTTTCAGTCGGAAAAATTGCCTAATATGGATAATAACAGTCGGCTGTTTGTATTAAATGCGATATATTTAAGGAAAAGAAAAGCTAAAAGAGTTTTAATTTTGTAAATCACCGGAATTAAGAACAGAAGAGTTGATGTTTGAACCGCGTTGTATAATTTTTCTTTATTCATCAATACCTATGACAGACTCAATGTGCACTGGTGATGTCCCCGCAGTGTTGGGTAAGAAAGTTAGAATTTTTTTTTCTTCAAAACACAGAAATACCAAAAGTAATAATGAAGCCTTATATGTAGCACTAGCATCGAAAGCTTTACCAGAGAATTTAAAACGAAATTTAACTGCTGCAGTAACTATAGTTAATCCATTTGCTTACTAATGCTTTTCTCATTTTTGATCCTATATTTACTGTTTAATTTTAAGAAAGTACCTTGTCGGCCGATTACACTGTTTTGGCTTACTTTGGAGCCGGAGCGTAGTAATGTATCCACGTTTTGTCCGCATTTATGTATCGACGCAGAAACTGGTCAGGATTGCGACGAGAAAGCTCCGACATTGCCTCACAGTCGACCATACGATTACGCTTATTTTCCACTGAAAGCAAACGCGGCACCCATCTTGCCGAGATTTTTTTCACACCCAATTTTTCGTGCAAAACTGAAAACACTGTACCTTGCGATATGCCCGTGGCCTCAACTATTTCGGGCTCTTTGATTTCTCTATCACTCAAAACCATGTCGTGGATTTTGTCAATCACATTCCAGGAATAATCACTTCCATTGGGCGTCCCAAACAGCGTTTATCTTTTGTGGATATACGATCATGTACAAACTCATTTACCCAATTCTAAGCAATTGCAAACACAGGAGCAGATGTGCTACGAATTTCATCCAACTCAGCTTTAATCTATTTCGGCTTTATAAATATAAGTGTTTAATCACCACTCGAAACTCACTTTTTTTTCTAAATAAACACTAGTTTCCTGGTTTAATCAACAATAAAACTGAAACCATGCGGTGGAAATAACTGGGGCTTACACAGCTGTGAATCATGGTGCGTACTAAAAGCAAACAATTTTCGATTCTACAAGCGCCATTTCTTGGATATTCTAAGGACTAATTGAACTACTCTTGTATATTCAGAATTAAGAGTGCTTAAACATTTCCATCTTTTTACTTTGAGTGGAGAAATCAGGAGACAATAGGAGTGCTTTTCTTATTGTTTTTCTCGATCACACTGGAATTCGGTAGCTCTCATAGGGCTATGCGCTAAATGGGGTACATGAATTATACAATCTTTTACTTACCGAAATTGTGATTACATTTTTTTTTATTTTAAAAAAAAGAGGAGGAGTACGCGACACATCTACTTAGCCGATATATGCAATCACCTTGTAATGTAGCGGTCGTACTTCCCTCCACTGTTTGCTTCACCATTGTGATACGATTGTTTATTGACGCCACACTGAGAAGAAACACTAGAGTTATTGGTAACGGACCTTATAATTTTGAATCTCGGTCAAGTGACGAGGACGAGCCGGCTCTTCAGCCGGCTAAAAATCAGACAGTGAAGAAACTCAAATTATTTGATTCAGACCTACGAATATTCAAAATTCAATATCTAATTCATTATGTTTAGGCCCCCACATGAATTCGAACTTAAAAATTACTATTATAAATTCTTACTTATTTGGGCCTGCTTTTCCGGATCTGTGCCAAACTTGTAAATTGGATCCTAGTAGAGGTCCATTCACAGGTGACTACCCCAAGCTAACATCGAATCATCAGTCTCTTTCTTCTATGAGCGTAAGCTTACTTCTGTAATCTAACTTTCAATATCTCAAACTTACGCTATTCGCAGTTCATAAAATACAATCTCAACAATCCCTGTACAATATCTCTAAACTAATTTATATAAATTGTGGTTCAGAAGCCCCCACTGAATCCTCTTGGGATGTAATGTGTCGTCATAGGAGATCAGATACTATCATATGAAAGTTCCAAAAAGTTAGATGAAAGGACATAAGCGAGAAAAATCGATATAGTCTGAGTGCATTAAACACGTCATTCAAGGATTTAAAATAAACAGCTCCAGTAAAAATTGTTTCGTTTCTTGAAAAAACTAAAAATTTGGAAATATCGAATCGAAAACGGGAGCTTTGCAAGCTTTCTTTCAATCGTTCTACAAAAATTAGAAAATATTAATTGCACCTCCAATAATTGAATGGATCATTTCATAGATGCTTCACCACGTGAAATGCTAGAACAGTGTAGAAATGGATACTGATTACATTTGTCTTTGACCTAGATTCAATGGACGACACGAAAAAAACAAAAATATGATCAAATTGAAATACGAACCTTTTATTGCATTCAAATGGAATTTGATAAAACTAGACCTGGAGCAATTTTGATGGTATAGTTAGAATCCTATCCATTTGGCAGAAAATTATAGAATTCTATTAACTGATGAAAACAGCTTTGTATACACTTATCTTTTACCTTTATCACTACCTGTCTGAAATGCGATTTTCATCACTTAACGTGCATTAAGCCAGAAATCGCTTCAGGCTCTCGTCTAGCAGTCATTCTGAATTCGTGAACGTAATATTAATCCTGCGCGGGAATTCTACTTTACTTCCAAATATCTAGACTATTATATTTATTTCAGTGCATTAAAGCGCATCCAAAAGAGAAGAAATAATGAAGGTTTCTGTGGAACTGTATTTTCTCTCAGATTTTTGAAGCGCGATTTTAATTTTAATGAGCACATCACGTTTATAATACATTTTTGGTATGAGAAAGTATGCATGCAGCGCAAGAAAGAGTTATTGGTATTACATTTGATCTTTAGTATACAATCATTACTTTTAAATAAATACAATAGTTTCTGAGAAGGAGATAAAAAATTTTATAAGATTAACACTGCATTCACGAATATGAAATGGCAGGTTGATGGGAGCCATAAATACAAGTGCTGACTTACTCATAGTTTTTATTCAAAAAAGCCTTGCTTCAAATGTATTATTATGAGTAAACAACAAAAACGATACCATTAAAAATTACATGTATATTGCATGCATTTGCACTTGAACTGAGGACACTTGAACTGACACTTCCCTCTCCAAACTTCGCACCACGCCAATGGGAGAACTTGAAACCTCGACCAGATTTATCGTGCATCAGTCCTGCAAAACGGACGGTCTTTTGTGGTATGACTCGAATTCCCAACTTGAAGAAAACACCAGCTGTAAGTCCGCGACCATGACTAGGCTACAGCGGCCACACTACCAGACACAATAGTGCAATGGCTATAGCATTTCATCAAGTGCGTTGTGTTGTTAATGTGCATCCAGTGCCTACTTAAGTCGAGCAGTTGTTGATATAAAAATAATGTATCCTTTACAATGTCATCAAGTATGAATTTTACCGAGACAATCTGTGCACTCGGACATCTATCTCTCAACTGGAATTTCATCGCCAGGTGTCATTACTTTTCAAACAAATCTTTTATATCGTTATTTTTCAGGTAACTTCTAACGCGATTTAAATTTATGATTGTGACTATATTAGAATAAGAATTACGAACTTTTGTCACATAGAAGCAATCTCTCTTAATAACAATTTCAACTAAACATAATGTGTTGAAAGACTGACATAAATTGATGATCACTCTAGAAAGTCTTATCAAAAAGTAGGCAGATTTTCAGATGGGAATATCCATATTCATTATAATTATCCTGTATTCCATTGTGCATTCTAGATGAGGCTGTGAGTTATTGTGTATAAGTAAGATGATACCTGTTCAAGTATCTAGACGGGGCTGTGAGTTAGTTTAAATATATTCACATATACTATGAATGTATTCTTTGAGCATTGAATTTGATGATGTACAATATCATCAAGGTCATACTCTATTAATATAAAACATTTCGAAATCATTCGTAAATCGCAATTAATTTTCTTGTGTCTCAGGGGGAATAAAGTAATTCGCAGCATTTTTGAGATCCTTCCTTATATGTATATTCAAATTATTTAAATGATTTTATATTGTAGTTCTTTTTTTCGGTATTTGTAACATCTTAGTTCCCTTTTTAAAAAATTTAATATGTGCTTAGTTTCTCATTTTAACTTTATGAAAAATTATTACTATTTGTTACCATCATGGATTTCAGACAACTAACTGATTTAAAATGCACCAATTAGAATAAGCTCATTAAAAAAAAGCACGGGAAAACATTCATGAAAAAAATAGAAAGAAACAGGTATTAGAAATTCTTCAGAATAACTTTCGGAAATAACACATTAAAAAAATTCATAATAGCAATATCATATATAATTCCTAGAAGTACACGATTTTTTTTCTCTCATTATCAGTTTGTTCATTGTTTTTTTTTTTTTTTTTTTTTTTTGAAGCAAGCAAAGAAGATTAAAATGCTTTATCTGGACGAGAATTCTTTTCAAAAACATAAGAAAATAATAAGAAATTAGTATTTAAAATCTTTATTTCTTCTTTTTTAAATTTAAGAAACGCTAAAAAACGGTGGTCACGTGTGCAGCCGTATAAAATTTCCTGCATTTTTACGTTTATTTTAAATAGATGGTAAATATTTAAACATTTCTATTTAGGAGACAATTTTTTCTGGTAGAATGTGCTAAAGATCGAATGTAAAACAATCATCGGTTGCCGTTATTTGCTTGTAATAACATTCCTGATCGGGAAAAATCGTTTCACACCATAGGGAATAATTCGAACGAACGACCGGTGGAGAATCAGGTGGTCACGTGTGCAGCCGGTGGCCAATGAGCCCGGGTCAAAAGCACGGCAGATGGGTCACGAGCAAGGCGAAAGTCTTCCCCCCTCTCCCACCCCCTACTAAATTTGAAAGCTCAAAAACACACCTGGGGGGCTATAGTCAAATTATAAAAGGGACAATCATCGTTCGGAATTGAGATTTTTTTTTTATTGACGAAGATTTTTGTTTTCAAAAAATCCGGAAAATCAAAAGATGAGCAAATTTTCATTAATTACAAAAAAAAATGCATTTTTATTGTACAACTAAGTGAAGCACGCCCTCTAAGTTTTCCTCATCTATTGAACTTTTATCGAGAAATTTTCCCTCAACAAACAATTGTAACTGAAAGCACAAATACCCCATCGAATATTTATGTGGAAAACGATTTTTTTTAGTTACTCAATTTTTATCTTTTATCTATGTACATGTTCTTAGAAAATCTCGGACGTGCATTATGTCCCTCACATTGAAAAGTGGCAACGGCAGCTTAATGGTCATGGTCGCGAACTCGCGATGTTCCTGTTGAGTCCTGGGTTCGAGTACTGATGATGAAAAGATTCGCCGTGTAGCTGGGCTAATGCGCATTAAATCTGTCAAGGCTCAAAGTCCTTACTTTGGTGAGGTGTGGAAGTTTGAAAAGGGAGACGCTAGCTCAAGGATTGCCTTCGTCATTGGACGAGATCCGTCGTAAACAGCCTTTATCTTGCTTCTCTGTGGGGCGTTAATAAACAATCAATTAATCAAGCAACTAGACGTATTACTGTGTCTCGTAGTGAGGTCCAAAGACGACAGTATCAATTTGAATCCGGAAACTCAGTATTTAGAAAACCTGGTCTGAGTAGCACACTTCCCTTATTATCATTTTATTAATTTTTTCCAAAAATTTCAGTGATTTTTTTTTTATTAAACGGGGGATTTCTGAAAAAAAAAATAGAATAAGGTATTCATAAATCATGCTTGATGTAAAATTCAGTAATGCTTAAAGCACAATTCCTCTAAATTTTAAGATCTTACTTTCATTTGTTTTCAAATTAGACATAAATCGAGTATTGATGACGCGGGGCTAATACGAATTAAATATGCCAAGGCTATAAGTCCTTATTTTTGGCGTGGTGTGAAAGTTTGAAAAGGGAGGTGCCAGCATAGATGCCATCCTCGTCACTTGATCAAGGTTCAAATTTATGAGGTTCGTCGTCATTGCCCTCGTGTTGTTTCTCAGTGCGATGTTATAAAGCAATCCACCAATCAAAAGCTGCCATTGAAAATTTTAAAACTATTTTTTTGGCTTATAATCATAAAAGCTACAATTCCGCCATTTTCTTTTCATATGAATACATTTGATCAACATTGCATACAACAACTTACGCAGTAAATTCCTTTCGAATATCTTTTTTTGTTCACGAATATGCGCATGTTACTAATTTTTTTAGCAATAGTTTAGTTGTTAAATTATTTAAATTCCTCTCCTTGTCATATGTGTAAGATTTCAACTATACCCCCAACTATAGGCCATGCATTAAACACACACTTAAAGGAACTACAAGAATGGAACACTTCTTGAAAAATTACACTGAACGTTTCCAAGACAGAAGTCGTATTCTTTTCCAGAAACTATAGAAAAATAGGACCAGATACTTACTTAGCAAATAATAAAATCCCCTGGTCTACAAAATACCTTGGAGTAACGTTGGATAAAAAGCTCACTTTTAAACAACACCCCGTAACACAATTAAAAAGCAGTATAAAGCTGCAGTTCATATTATATATCCCCTTATCTCGCTCAAATCTACATTAAGTAGACGTGATAAACTGCTCATCTACATCCTGATAATAAGATCAATCCTGACCTATGCATGTCCAATCTGGTCCCACTGTGCTAACTCAACTCTCGATGTCCTCAAAATTTCAAAATGTAGACCTCAGAATGATTGTCAAAGCCCATTGGTATATGCGCAATAACGATATTAGAAAATCCATCAAATACCCTTCAGTTAAAAACTATATTAAAAAAAATTATCCAAAAATTTCTTCCATAAAATTGATACCTCCACAAATAGAACCATCTAAGCAATAGAAAAATATACCCCAATACGAAATAATCGACTACTTCATAGACCCCGAGAAATTTTAATAGATTAATTATTAAATCTTTTCCCCAAAATATCTTCAAATAATTCGATATAAAAACCAACGTTTTTATATGGTGGCAAAGTTTATTAAAGAAAATTATTGAAATATTAGTTAAAACTGTTAGTTATTTTTAACTTTAAAATTTACTTAAAAAGAGACATTTGTGAGCGTAATAAAAAATTCATAATACTCATAAAATCAAAACATGCATTTGAAAGTTTGTAAGTCATTCTATTAAAAAAAATGGGAACCAGAATTCAGAAAAAATTATTGTGATAAAACAAGGCGCCAAATGTTATAATCTTTCTTTCTTGCCAATGATTACTGACTAAAAGTCAGCAACCCTTACTATCTCGGAGATAGTAAAGGGGAGATAGTATCTCCCCTTTGTGAGTACAAAAGTTTTACGATACCTCATGCTGCGTGGGGAGTGCCCGGTGTTCCCAGAGGGGGAAAGAAATTGTTTCCTCAATCCTAAAAGCGCCGAGAGGAAAGAATATTTTGACTTATTAAAACTATTGAAATATTAGTTAAAACTTGTCGCAAACGTCTAAATATTGCATTGTTAGGCGAGTACGAACGATTCCCAAAATTTCAAAGCTCTAGCTTGATGGGAAGTTGTTTAAATTAACGATCGAAAATTTGATGACACACTCACACACACACACACTCACACACACCAAGTGAAATTCGGAAAAACGTTTTAAAAACTCCGTCATACAAAACAACAAAATCCTTTCTGAACCCTCCCATCCACTGATAACCAACCTCCACAATAACCAATCAGAAGACACCCTCTCAATCTTGAGAGAAAAACTCCAGACTACATACAAAAAATCAGACTGAACGAGCCAGCAGGATAATAATACATACTACCACCAACCTTTTAATATTATTAAATTTCTCATAAAATAGCATTTTCCAAGCAACACCACTATAAAAACGAAACTAAATTTAACGAAGTAAAAATATTAACTTTTCAGATAGTAAAAACTTAATTTTAGTGCATTTTTATAAAAATAGTTTACTATTGCTCAATTAATTTCTCTAAATTTTTCATGTATTACATTTTAACTCCTGGGCAAGTGAGACACCAAAGTTCAGCTACATCTTATATCAATAGTAAATTCTGGGGGATTAAAGCCAGAGAGGGTTATGTACCCCAAAAACAAGTACTCCGCTAATGTGTAAGATTTTTGTTATATTTTGATGGTCATGTAGTACAAATCTATCACATCTACAAGAACAGTTAGTAATTATTTTGCAGCAAATACCAGATATCTTATGAATGAAATATATAATTACCTAAAAATTATACTAAGAAAATCCCCGATATGTTGGTGAAAATCTTGGTAATTGGTAAATCTGCCACTCAATGTGGAAGTTTGAAGAGGGAGGTGCCAGCTCATGTGTCTTCTTCGTCGCTTGACCGAGAATCAAAATTATGATGTCCGTCACCAATAGCCTTCGAGATGTTTCTTTGTGCGATGTTAGTAAACAGTCAAAAAATCAATCAATTTGCATTGAAAAAAATCGTCAACTCGTAGAAAATAATAGAATATCAAACTTAATCTAATCTTAAGCATTAAGATTCGGAGAAGAAACTTAAAATAGTGCAATAAAAAGGTACAATCTTTCAAACGTTTCCTAAAGAAAGCATTCGCCTTGTACAATTTTAGAGATAAAATTGAATGTTGACTTATGAAGTGTTACAGTCCACAAAATTGTTCAACATAATCTTCTATATGGGAAGTTGTAATATATATTAGTGGTAGGAAAATTCAGTCCACTGAAAAGAGCAGCCATCTTTGGAAAATTAACTGTTTTAATGTTTTGAAAGCAATTTATTTGTGCTTCAAGTTTTAGATTCTTTTTGATCAACGAATTCACATTGAATTTTGCGCGAATTTTAATTTAAAAAGAAATTGCGTGTCAATTAGTAATAAATTACAATTACTTTAAGTAAGAATTTCTTTTTTTTTTTCAATTTAATAAGTTGAATGAGCAGAAAATAAGAGATTTTTTAGTTGTAATCAAATGTGTATTCAGACTAGTATTTATTTGTTTAGAAATACGAAAGATCTGAAAAACGATAGTGAATTTCACTTCTTCTATAATGCATTGATGAAATACACGAATTCATCCATATCTCTTTCATTAACTAAATAAATTTAACTGTAGTGAAAAATCTATACAGAAGAAACTAAACAAGTAGAATTTTGTACAATCCTGGTGGATTTACTTTAGTTTTATTTATAAGTAAATTTCTTGTAGTCACATCAGGCCTACAAACAAAATCAAAGAACTCATCAAACATATTTAGTACTTTTAGTTTGAGAAAAATAAACGTACTTAAGGGAAACAAAAGACAACTAATTATAAATGGAGAAAATAAAGTGCAAATAGCAGCTTCCACTATTCGAAGTTCTACCTGAAATTTAGACTCAGTATATTTTAAGGTTGCAAGTCTAAATCATCAGCGTCAGCAACAAAAAGATAGTTTTGATCTAATGAAGAGACAACCTAGCTAAAAGCAAACTTAACATACGATAAAATCAAATTATGAAAAAATTAGAAATTTACAATTTAACTGAGATGGAGTCTTCCGCAGAATGTTTCTTTGGAGAGCTTGCTGCAGGTTGTACTGCTGTTTGCCCGTAAGGTGTTGGATATTAATACCTTGCTATTCTGTCAAAGACACAGAAGTTATGCATCTTAGATAGATATGATTTGGAACAGATGAGCCTTAGAAACTGGTCATTGTTAAAGTCCCAGTTACCTAAAATAGGCGTTGCTAGGATTTTCAGCGCCCAAAACAATTGAACTTTCCGCGCCCCCCCCCCTAAAATGCAATGGAAAAGAGAAAAGAAAATTTCGGAGCATCAATTTAGCGCCCCTGGGTACTGAGCCGGGGCATAGATGTCTCACCCTGCTCTTCCATAGCTACGGCACTGTTTTTTAGAGCCCCAACTGAGATGGGTACGATTTCAACATCTGAATGCACAAGCCATCGGTAAAGGGAAATGACTTTCTTAAGGGAAACTTTTTAAATTTCCTTTCTCCCATTTTTTTTTCGACGTAGACTTATTGTCTGTTTTCAAAAGGTGTCGCTAGTTTTATAATATGCTAGACGCCAATTTTATGTCATTTGCAGCAACTAAGTCCGGTCTAAAGTTGGAGGCCTTTATTGCTTTGTTCTCTGATAATGGATCCCATAGCAGGAAACAGTTTTCTTGACACATTCCAAGATCGGATTGTGGTGAAGTTTCCATGCGTGGAAATAGGGGCCACAATTATTGATCACGTATGGTAACATTTCCGGACGCTGTTCACGTTTACCGCGTAGTCACCCTGTATTAGAAAGGCAAGACTGTGATCCATGGAGTTTTGTCAAATTTAAAAGAGATTTATGGACAAATCGTCAATTTACAAAGCGTGTGTATAGCCCATTTTCAATGAAGTGAGGGCTTGAAAATTTGGACTCAATACATTACTTTGCCTTAGAATTTTTTTTCAATGATTTTCTCTGCGTCCAAGTCTCTAACCTTCTTGTGAACGATTTTGAGAAGTTTCCTTCTTCCAGAGACAGTGATGGTAAGGTTTTGAAAATAAACCTTTGGAACATGGCCTGAAAAACTCCAGGTTAGTCCAATTATGCGATACTCTGCTGTGGCCTGAGTCCAGGTATTCCGACCTGCACTCTTGGAAGTGTAAAATCTTCCTCCTTACTTCCTGAAACGTTGCAATCAGTTGGTGATCTTTAGAACCAGTGCCTCGTTAGAGTCAACAAGTAACATTACTACATCGTAATAACTCCTACACGCAGTCTCAACTCAATCTCTCTGTTCGGCTCTGCTATGGTCTCTCTCGATTGATTTAGAGAGGAAGGTTATGTCTTTAAAAAAAACTGGAAAATGCTGTTCACTTCACAATCTATTTGCATAAACTTCGAGAAATAGTGAACGAAGGCTCAGCGTAAGAAGTAGAATTAATAAAGTAATACAAAATAATGCAATAAAATACGAGCTAACCTAACAAATTTTAAATGAACAAATAAAAAAAATTGCATTCATTTAAAAAAAAAAAGGAATGGAAAGGCTACATACATATGTATATATATTTTTTCACTGAAAGTGTTGATAAAAAAAATGGGGGCTCAAGCTTCAGCAAAGCAAATAGATCAAGAGTGGGGAAAGATGAGAAACAAAAAAAAAAAAAAAAAAAAACTGGGATTAAGAAAGCCAAAAATTATTTTCTAAAAAAACAAAGCATATCAGTTGAAGCATTACACATTGATATAGTTAATAATATTTTTAAAATGTAAATCTGACTAACTAACAATACAATTTTCTAAATAATGATTAGTTTTTTTCACTCTTCAATGTGTGAACTTTTTTTCCTTTTATTTGTGGTATTTTAGATTTTTAAAACTATCAAAATGGTGACTCAATTCATGTCCAGTCTAGAATTAATCCGAGATAGCGAACAGAGTGTTCTTATATCACATATGATATGAATTAGACTCTTTTATTCAATTTGACATGCATGAAAAAGAATTGAGTAAACCTTTGTAAAAAATGAGTAAAAATTGATTGTTTGATCTTTCAGAATAAATGAAAAATTATGTAGAAAGAAAACCACAATTGTTATCTAATCTGCATAGTTGCCATTATATTATCTCTTATTCAGCAAACTGAATATCACTTAACTAATTTTACGAAAAGTACTTTAGAAATTGCATTTTTATTTCAAAAAGCTTTCTTGTATTTTAAACTTTATGACTGACTTTAATCCTTTGATTACCTATGAAAGTGGTTCAGAAAGTACTAGAGTTAGAATGGGGATACTCACTTTTTTTTTTGTCCAGATATCTTTTTTTTTTAATCCAAAAAGTCTATGAGTATAATGCTTTTCCCATCCCTATACCTTTTGAAGCCAATGAGACCATCTTCGTCTTATATGAAGCAAATTCACCGGAAGCCATTGTTTTTATTGTTGCTTGGTTTCCAATGTATAATGATATTCCAAATCTCGTCGATGAACTCGACGTTGTAGCAATCTAAACTAATTAATAAATGTCAGATTTGTTTAGGTGACGTTTAACAGATAGCTTTTAACAACGTCATCTGTCGCAAAAAATAGACATTTTTGAACCGCCCTCGTGCTACACCGAAACGTAGGTCGTGCTGCTCGCCGAAGTAATGTGATAAAGTTTGTTGTTATTGCTTGTTCTTTAATACAAAATTCGAAAAAGCTAAAAATTAAGTAAAGGAAATGAAGTTTTTAGTTCAGATATGGAAGTAAAAATAGAATAAAAAGTAACAGAAAGTTTATGAATGAAACACAATGTTTAATCGATCAAGCAAGCTTCATTTAATGATTTGGCTCTTGTAAGTGGAATAGCTAGATTAATAAAATTTCAGCCTAAGTTCTTAAGAGTTAGCTTAATATTATCCTTTGGCGATTTATACGAATCCATGTTATTCTTGATTCATCATTTCCTTTAATTCATTCGCAACTGATATACATAATATGTAGCGAAATAGCTCCCAATATTCTGCTTCGCTGGTTTAAATTCTATGATGTAATTTGTAAAATAAATACGGAACGAAGATTAAATCTGCATTACTTCTTTTTTCACTTTTTATAATAGATTAAAATAATTATATTTCAAACAAGTATTTTGTTAATATTCTAGAAAAATAAATTTAAAAGCAATGTAATGGTATTCATTCTCAACAATATCGTCTGCGTCATACACGAATAAATACACATATGAAAATCGTTTTAACACAATACATCACAAAACACGAAATATAAACTAAATATTATATTAATAACACAGATCGTGATAACAATGGATATCACTCAAAAATATTTTTTTTTTCACAAATATACTTCCTTATATTCGCCAATACATCAGTTTAGTTCTCTTTATGCTAGTATTCTACAAAATATTTTTTCAAAGAAGAATTTAAAAATGATAGGTTTTTACTGTAAAAGAAATTGAAATTCTTCAATTGATTTGTATTTTTTTCCTAAACACCACGATGCAATGTAGAAACAAGTAAATTTTTAATGATTAAAAGTTCTTCACACAGCTTAATATAAGAATTTCGGATACTCCAGAATACAAAAAAGTGGCTCTATTCTTAAAAAACTCTGACGAAATCAGGAATCCGTTGCCTTAGGAAAAAAGTCAATAAATTTTTTTTTTTTTCCACTTGATTCTTTTTCACTGTTTTTTCTATACGTACGTAGAAGTAATTTTATACTAATTGAATTTACGATTGTATTCATTTAATCAATGTTATTGCCTTTGCTTTTTTAAACTGAAAAGGTTAGCATGCTTTTTAAAATAGAAAAAAATTGAGCGAACTTCTTCAAATTCTTCCTTTCAATTATTTTTTTATTGTGATTTTTAAGGAAATGAAAATAATCTTTTTTTAACCATGAGACGATTTTTATATATTCCTTTTGCGCAATTTTTTTTCAAATTGTGTGTTTATCTTTTTTTATATTTTTCATTTCTGTGGAGAACGAATATTTTCTAAAAGTTTATCAACAAAGCAACAAATGGACTCTGACAAATTTTGTTTTATTTAAGCATTTAAAAATTAGCGTGTCATTTCGTGCTGCTGCTATGAAAGATAACAATTTCAGATGAAAATTCGGATACACTGATGATACAATTTTAAAAAATTTCAAAATTCCACTCCTCTTTTATTTATCAATATTTTAATATGACTGTTTTGTAATATTCTATTCTATTCTACAATAACTAATAGTTGTGGAGAAAATAAGTATAATGTTAATATGTATGCTAAAGTTCAGTAAAAACCCAACCTGTCTCTTGCATTTAATCAAAAAAGCCTTTTAATTCAGCATGCCTCCTGCATTTTAATTTAAAAAATATTCATTTTATTGCAAAATGGATCCTTAATTTTGTTACATGCATTATACAGGACGTTTACGAAAGGTTGTCGTAACTTTGAAGAGCTGTTGTTGTAAAATTAAAGAAGTTACAAACCATTTGGACAAGTCAAATTAAAAATAACACTTTAAAGTTTATAATGTTATAAACTTTCTATGGGACTACCACCAGAAGCACGAATAACATTCAGACGATAATTAAACTCAACCTGCTGGAAATTGAAAAATCTCGAGCTTCTTTTAACTGTGAAAACAGCCGAATCGATAGCTTATCCAAGTTAATAATGACAGTTGGAACAGGCTCATGAAAAAACAATGGGCAGAAAATTTTGTCTTGCTATATGGCACATTAATCTTCTAACCTGTATATGATTTGGAAATCATTCGTCTTCTCAACATTTTCCGTACAATAGTATCTGCTCGTGGATACTCAATGCAGCTACAGTGGATTGATCGCAGGGAAATGATGACCTTGATCTTAATCAGTGGATCTGAGAAGCCCTGTTATAATTCATGGTGATTCCCCTCCCCCTTCTTTGGAGCTATGACGAAGTCTTTTTACCCGACTCGTCAGCCATTTTCATTCTAATCATAAATCTAAATGTCAACTTAAGTTCAAGCCCATTTAGAGTAAATAAAGTATTCACAAGCCAACAGTTCAGCAAACTCATCAGTTATGTTTCAAAATAGAGTTTATTACATCTCTAACAAGGGAAATGTTTTCAACCTGTTCGAAGCCCCTGGCCGCGTTTACTAACAACTTCTATAAAAAAGACATTTTTTTTTTTGTAAAAAAAAACAGTTTAAATTGTTTGAAAACAGTAATATCAAACCTCACGATATTCACTTCATGAATCGGGTTTTTCCTCAAGCTTGCTTTACACTTGTTGTGTCGAGATTAAGACGTATGAGACATCAAATATAGTTAAGAACCTTCCCGATTAAGTCTACTTTCAAACAAAACAAACCTCTTTAAAATTACCACATCCATTTGGGAGCTACGACGCCACAGGCAAACCTACAGACAGAAGACACACAGCTTCAAACTCATATCATCACTCTTTTAGGATCGAAGGTTAAAAATTGTTGAATTTGAGCGTCACAGCCTAAAATTTTTGAAGAAATAAATGTAAAAATACAATAAATTTAACTTGAAAATTACGGAGGGGGGTGGATTGTATTTCACCCAAAATTGTTTTTATTTTGGACTAGAACTAAAATTTTTTGAAAAAAAATTGAGTTATACAGGCTAAACTTTGGAACAAATTGAGGAAATCTGAGAAAATTTTTGGAAAAATACATTTTTATCCAGGAATTTGCTTTATTTTGTAACATACTTTAAATCTTCCGACTTGAAGGTGAAGAGGGAGAATACTACCCACTTCCCTTATCTACGACTATGCTAGAAATCGATGAGAAAGTATAGCAAAAAAGTTTTACAGAAATTGGTTTAATAATTCTTCAGAAAATTGCGATAAAATAAATAAAAAATGAAGACCGTTGAAAAAAAATCATTGAATGAATTTTGAATGTTAAATGTACAACAATAAATACCCACTTACTCCTAAAAATTACTTGCCACATCCACTATACTTGTAACTATTGTATAACTACCAGAACCGGACGACGCAGTTGTATAAATAAAGCATTGCTTTAAATCTGAGTCTCTTTTATTAGTAATTAGAAAAAACCTGTTGATACATGTCTGCGGCACCCGCGCATCTGACAATTAACACCACTATTCCAATATCCAAATACAAGGGTCGTTCAATAAGTACTTAAAAAATATTAAAAAAAAAATTATTTAAGGTAGATTTGTTTCTTTCAAAAAAATTTCAACATTATCTCCTTTTAGTTCTATACACTTTTCTAGGTGTTTCTCCAGTTTTTTAAGCCATCTAAAAAGTAAGATTTCGGAAGGTCCTCAAAATAGGCATCTGTTTGGGCGATAGACCTCTTCGTTCGACGTAAACCATTGCCCACTGAGCCATTTTTTTTTAAGTTTGGAAATAAGAAAAAGTCATTGGAGGCCGAATACAATGGTCATTGTAATAATTCAAACTTTAATTCATGATTTTGGTCATCGAAACTGCATAGTCGCAATATGTTGATGGAAGAGGATCTTTTTCTTTTTCAAATAAAAACGTGTTTTTTTTATATCATCACTCAACCGGTGCAATAACAGCTCATGATGCTCTCCATTTATTGCTTTCCCTGTTTTCAAGTGATCTATGTAGATGCTAGCTTCACAAAAGACTGTGGGCATCCCTTTGCAGGCCGGTTTCTTTGTCTTTGCTTTCTTTTGAGCCCATTCGCCTTCAAATACCTACTGTTTTAACAATTCTTTTGTCTCTGGAATGTAGTAGTGTGTCCAAGTTTCGTCCACAGTTACGTATCGACGCAAAAACTCATCGTGAAGAAAAAGCTCAAGAATAGTCTCAAAATCGATCACACGTTTACGTTTTGCTTTCCACTGAGAGCAAACGCAGCACCCATCCATCTTGCCGAGATTTTTTTCACACCCAATTTTTCGTGCAAAACTGAGCGATAGATCTCTTCATTCGATCTAGAAACTGAAAACACTGTACCTTATGATATGCTAGTGGCCTCAACTTTTTCGCACATTTTGATTCGTCGATCACTCCCCCTCGGGGTTCATTTTCTTTAGATAAGCAAGGGCATCATGCACCCTATCTTTTTTTCCTTCTCTCCTCCCTCCCTCTTTTTTCCTTCCTGCATCTAGACCACAGATAATCATCATTCTGACCGTTGGTTTAGCAGCCCATATGTCTGCCGTGTGCGGCGTCCCGTAAGGAGGAAAATGGTGTTCCGAGGATACTTTTTGCGTTCCCTTTGGCCTTGCTTCATTGTAGACAGGTCCCATTCCGCTGTTCTAATTGTTTCGGAAAGGTTATTCTTGAATCCCAAAGATTGTACTAGAGAATTAGTATTGCAGTTGGAGGTGCCTCGGGTGATCCAGCGGATCCTCACCTTGAAGCTGTAATACTATAATTCAGTGCCTCCTCTGGGGAAAGTGCTGTGCCTGGCATTGGTCAGATGAACGGCGGGCTGCCTTTCCTTGTTGGGTTCCATAGTGGGTGAAGGCACACTGGAGCGAACAACAAAAACTTACTATGGATACAAAGATTTTCTGCCTTGATGGCGGTCTTGGCCCATCAACTTCCTCTCTAATTGTTGACACTGATAATAAATGCAATACGTACAAATACGTACTATTTTTCCTTATAAAACGTACTGAAGGCAATTTCGCCAAAGCATCCCCTTTCCTAATCCAAAAAAGTATTCAAGGCATGATAGGCATTGTTAACAGAACAAAAAAATACGATCCAGAGACCTGCTTGTTGAAGTATGTAATGCTACACAAACAAAAATGATAATATCGTTGGAACATCTTTGACCTTACTCATTGAAAACCGAACCTCATATTAGCCTTAATTTCTCTCGTGGTGGTGTATCCTCTATGGCCTTATTCAATGTATCGGAGGAAGAGATATTAGAAAATTTGCAAGAATAATATGTCTCTGGTGTTCAGAGGATAACAATCAGACGAGATGGAAACGTCTACACATAACCTACCCCAATTTGTTTAGGCAGCGTATCTAAACATTTCCGTCAGACCTTATATTCCAAACCCTCTACGACGATGTTTCAACTGTCAACGTTCTGGACACTCTAAAACCGTTTGTTGGAGACAAATGACTTACGCTCGTTGTACAGCAGTAGGCATGACAATAGTTCCTGTACACCTACAGAAAAGTGCATCAATTGTTAGGGAAACCACGCTTCATACATTCGTTCTTACCCTAAATGGGCAGAGGAAAAGGAGATAGCCACTGTCAAGACGCTCCAAAACATTACATATTCTAAGACTCGCCGAATAGTTACTTCCCGTACCCTTGTGTTCGGAGTCAATTTTGCATCCGCCACAAAGACGAAGAAAATTTTAAAATCAGCACAGTTTCCTGAACCTCTTTTTACCGTTCAATCCCAAAACCCAACTCCAAAGTCAAATAATATTAGCAACAACATAAAAAAGACCCAGACTACTCTTAATCCTTCTGCTAGGATTCAACAAACGAGGTCCTTAGACAAGTCGAAAGCTTTGCAGAGGTTGAAATTAAAAGCTGCTGCGAAGGACAGCATTCCTCGTATGGAAACCAGAGTTTTCAACTCTATTGAGAGTGATGTGGTGGATTTCCATCAATCTATCGAAGACAATGACACCTTTACGACCCTGGAAACAGGGTCCTCAAATTCCTTTGTTTCTAGGAACTACCGCCGTTTACGACCTCGACTTTAAGATCTCAAATCCATAATTTCTACGCACCAACCTGCTTGCGTAGCTCTTCGAGAATCTTTTCTTAAGACTAAGATGTCATTTTAGGTTCGGGGATAGGATTGTGTATGAAGGGATGTTGACGTCGCTTCATCTTAAAGCAGAGGTGTATGCTTATTCACATCTCAGAACAATCCTAATAGTATTGTAACACTGAACACATCACTTCAGGCTGTGGCTGTACAAATTCCCATCCATTCTTTAATCATAGTCTGCTACATTTATCTCCCACCAACTGATGTTGTATCACAAATGGATTTGAATAACTTAGTTAACCAATTGCCAGCTCATTTCCTTCTGCTAAGTGACTTTAATGGACACAGTCCTCAGTGAAGACATGATGATGCAAACTCGCGGGGACGACAGATCGAACAGTTGATCTTTGATCGCAATCTCTGTATACTAAATACCAATAAGAAGACGTATTTCCATGCACCCACTAGGTCCTTTCATTCCTTCGATCTAGCCATTTACACTCCGACTCTTCTACACTGCTGAAATTAGAGGTTTCGATAGTGACCTTCACAATAGTAATAATTTCCTTAATCCCCCAAGTTAACTTTGATGGGAGACGCTTCTTACGTTCTCTCACATATAATTTCCTTCTGGAAGATTGGGATTCTTTCACAAGGTTAGCACTTATTACAGGCGCAATAGTTCCAAACAGAGATATAGATACTGCTGTCCAAAATGTGACTGACTCGATTACTGACGCTTCAGATAGAGCGATTCCGTAAAGTTCCAGTATGGGGCAGAAGATAAGAAATGTCAAACTTCTTGCAACGAACAAAGGAGATTGTTGGGTATTTTTCGACGGTACCCCACACTGAGAACCTCATAGCGTTTCAAAGGGTAAAAGTTTTTGCTCAGAGTATGAAGTCGCAGTTAAAGAGAATCTTAGATCAAGTATGTCTTTTCAATCACATCGTCTACTACCAGTCAACAAGTATGAAGGAATGTGAAATCTGCAAATAATCTTTATCGCGAGTTTTTAATCCCGATACTGGAAAATGATAGTGCTGTGCACTCTTCTCCTGTCGATGTAGCCAATATCATTGGCCAATATTTTGCTAAAGTGTCAAGCTCCAATTCATATAGCTCTACATTCCTAGACACTAAGAAACGTTGTGAGGAGACATATATAAACTTCAGCTATCGGCAGAATCTACCTTACAATGGTGACTTTGATATGTGGGAATTGAGAAAAGTCTTATCTTCAGCACATAATACCAGCCCATGTACTAATGGAATTACATATGACATGCTTCGTCATTTGAATGAGAACTCATTTGAATAGTCTCCTTTATCTGTTCAATCGAATAGAGAGAGAGAGCATGTGTTCCCTAGTCGGTAGCAAGAGGCAATAATAATTCCAATTCTAAAGCCTGGTAAGAATCCAAAAAACCCTCTCAACTATAGACCTATTGCAATAACGAGATGTCTTTGTAAGACCCTGGTACGAATGGTCAATGCCCGTCTCATATGTGAGTTGGGAAAAACCGCTGCATTCTTCCATTTCAGAGCGGCTTCCGTTAAGGAAGATCTACTTTTGATAACATCATAATGCTTGAAGAAAAGATTTGCAACGCGTTTGTCCGAAGGAATCATCTGGTTTCAATTTTCTTTGACATTGAAAAGGCATATGATCGCTCATGGCGCTGAGGAATTCTTCGTATGCTGTATCAATTTGATTTTTGAGGCAATTTTCCTGTTTTCAGTGCAATTTCTTTTCTTTTAGATCGTTTGAAGTTCGTGTTAGAAAGGAATTATCCAGTTATTTCATTCAATATGAGGGAGTTCCTTAGGAAAGTATTTTAAGTCCAATACTATTCATCTACCATATATCACCCATACTTTCCGAACTTCAACCCTCTGTTTACGGATCACTATATGTCAACAATTTATAAATATCCTGTGAAGGTCCGACCATACATTTAATTGAGAGACAACTTCAAACAACAGTCAATAAACTTGTAGAATGGTGTGACGTTAATGGTCACAGTATCTCTCCAAGTAAGAGTTGTTGTGTGCATTTTTGCAGAAAGTGAGGTCTCCATCCCGATCCCGCCGTTCGTATATATGATACTTTAATACCCATTGTCCCTAAAGTAGGTTTCTTCGGAGTTAATTTTGACCGTAAGCTCTTTTTTTTCCCGCGCATCTTTTATCCGCGGAAGAAGAAATTCAAAATATAAGAAATCCCTTAATATTTTGAAAGTTATGTCAAACGTCTCATGGGGGGCGGATCGAACATCATTACTCCGAGTGTATCAGTCGGTCATTCTATCTCGGATAGACAACGGGTGCATAATATACGGATCAGCCTGCAATTCTGCAATGCAAAAACTTGACCCAGTTCACCACACTGCTCTGAGAATCTGCTGAGGTGCGTTTCGAACATCTCTTATGCAGAGTCTCTATATGGAATGCAGCCAGCTACTATTGGCTTTGCGACGCAAAAAATTGTCTCTCAATTATTATTTCCGAATATCATCTCTACCATCTCACCCATTACACAGTGTGCATGTCAGTCCTTCTTTGCGGAGATGGGGAGATTGTACGACGCTCATCCACTTAGTATCCGTCCATTCTCCAAAAGTGTTAATAATTTGAAGAAGGAACTCTGCCTATCTGACGTATGTGTTCAACAAAGGAATTTCTTTAAATTCCCGCCTTGGAATTATCAAAAATTTAAATACTTTATTCTAATTGCTGCTTACAGTAAAAGTACAACACTTACAATTGTTTTACAATGCCTCTTTCATTTCCACCATTGTCAGTTCATGGATTTTATTCCCATATATATGGATGGTTCGATAGGAACCATATATGTCGGCGTAGTGTCTTTCCTAATGACGTAACGCTCAGTTATCAGATAGACACGTTTTGCAGTATCTATACAGCCGAAGCTGTCACCATGTACTGTGCACTACAGCTGATGGAAAATTCCAGTTCTCGTAAGTTCATTGTGTAAACTAACAGTGTGAGCATATTGGAAGCATTAGAAAATCTGGAGGATCAGAGTCATCCTGTTATGCATATCGATACATCATGCTGATATCGCAAACATCATTGTACATCTTCACAGTAAATGGTATAACATCAAATTTTGATGGATACCTAGCCATGTAGGAATTTCAGACAATGAATTTGTGGACTCGGCTGCACGATCAGCTACGAATCCTATGGAATTAGCAGTTCCGATTTCCGACTTGAAACAAGTCGTTTCAAAAATCATTGAACGGCATGGCAGGAAACGAGGAGTCTTCAGACTCACAATAAGCTTTACTCGGTGAAGCCTAAAATTGGCTTATGGTCCAATATTTCAACAATAGTTAACAAACATTTCTTTTTCAAACTAGTTTTAATCACCATTTCTTTTAATAATAACTTATCAGGTTTAATTAAATTCTATCTTTTTTTATTTTAAGAGGAAAAAATTTATAGCTTGTTGTAATACCAACAATTGTTTGGCGCAGTTTCGTCAGATTTGGTTCTTACGACATAAACTTACATCAATCAATCAACCGTCGATCACTCAAAACCATGTCGTGGATTTTGTCAATCATTCCGGGAGTAATCACTTCCGCTGGACGTCCCAAACGGCGTTCATCTTTTGTGGATGTTCGGATATTTTTAAAATCATTTACCCAATTAAGCGGTTGCAAGCACATAAGTTATACTAAGAATTTCATCCAACTCAACTTTGATCTATTTCGGCCTTTTAAATATAAGTATTTAATCACCTTTCGATGCTCACTTTTCTCCCATTTTACTTCAATCGACAGCAAAACTGAAACCATGTGATGCAAATAACTAAGATTTAGACAGCTGTCTAGAAAGTCATGACGTTTTTTAAAACAAACATTTTTTGATACTACGAGCACCATCTCACGGATTTTCTAATGACTTATTGAAAGAACCTCGTAGCAGTGGTTATTCCTTTTAACTGTTTGCTTTTGAATTGCAATAAATAAACAAATAAATAAATAAAAAATAAAATAAAATAAAAACCACTATCAGTTTTCCATTTAACCATCGCAGTAGTACAATCACATTAAGAGGATGCGATGGTTTAACAGTAGTAAAAATTATTCGCCTCCACTTGTCATCAGTCTGATGCTTCTTCTTCATCAATATTACACAGATTCAATTAGCAGTCTCGAACTTTGAAATTTTGCATGAGTACTTTGTTTCAACCATTGATTTACATGGATCATTTTTTTAAAAAATATACATTTACGTTAGACATGCATATAATTACACAGATTAATACAACATATGATTGATACGAACCTGCAATGACTCTTCCCTGCTACGTTTTTCATACAAAGGAGGAAATATATTTGAAAAAAGTTCGTCCGGAAGCCAAGGAAAATTTAAGCAATGACTTCTTTACCTTGGTGAATATTTTTGCGATTGGAGGGGAAACTTGATATCTTTAGCAACAAAACGAAAGTTCTAGAAAAGGCTAGAATTGTGTCGAAATCTCGATAGGGATGAAAGTTGTGGATTTATCTGGAACGACGCGTCATATGACGTCACACCAGGCCAGAGCGGCTGCAAATACGGAGATTTGCGAAGTCGGAGGGGATGGATCAAAGAACAGATTAGAGTTGATCGTTATTGGCTGATTGGATCTGCCGAGGAATTTATGGGTAGTATGCCGAATCAATCAGTAAGTGACCTGTATTTGCCGACAACGGTCGGAGTGTGCCTTTCAAGTGCAAAGTAATACTTTGGAGACTCATACGTAGAGCGAACTAGTAACCTTGTGAGCTGGTCTTTATTAAAAGGGCTGTTACAATCATTACAAGGGCTGCTTCGTTCTTGCTGTGTCCCTAATCTGTACAAGTTCTACATTTTCTGTTCGGACTGTTAATCTGTTAAAGTTTTTGCTACCTGTGCTCGTTATGTCTTGAATTTATAAATAAAGTGTCATTTGCCATCTTCTCCGTGTCAGACTCATTTCACCAATACACTTACACGAGATCAGTGCAGCATGATGATATCCTGAATAATAAGCCCAATCTGATAAAAAAAAACTTTAAGAAGAAAAAAAAAGGGAGAAGGCATTAACGCAGCGCTCATTGATGATATTAGACGAGGTCCCTTCGCTTCTCCTACGCCGTCGCCAGATAAA
>BMAW01127715.1:215088-282478 GCA_019974015.1 Nephila pilipes | reverse complement strand
TTTGATGAATTAATGTGAAATAAACAAGCACAGAATCTTAAAAAAATAGAACTTCGCTTGTTGAAAGAGAGATGTAATTTTTGAAAAAACTATTTTTTAATTGTGTTCTCATATCAGAATGAAATTAATTGAGTTTTGCTTCTGAGTCTGTATTTGGGATCGATCGTTAAATCTATTGGAAGCGGTCGCCATTGGCCAAAATGATCTGCCGAGCAACTGTCGGTAGCGTGGCTGAGTGAGTGCCGTGGCTGCTTAGAATCTACCATAACTATCGGAGTCTACCTTGGAAGTGCAGAGTATTACTGCGGAGATTTGTCCATAGTGTAAACTAGTAAGCTGGTGAGGTGAACGCATGCCGATACAACTGTGACTGTCATTATAAGTGCTGTTTTTGTTCCTGTATATGTGCTAATCTGTAAAAGTGTTGCATTCCTGTTTGGGCTGTTTATGTGCTCAAGCTTTGCTATTTGCGTGTCAACCAGTCTAGATTATTTGTGAATAAAGTGCCATTTACTATTATCCATCACGTGGGACTGATTTTCCCTCGCATATACAACCACACGAAATTGGAGAATTTTTGTAACAGTATCAAAATGGGTCTAGAAGAAAACAGAGTCGAAGTCGTGAAGTCACGTCAAAGGCAACTTACTAACCAATCGTTCCGCATTATATTCTGCATCGATTCTGAAATTCCTACCCACAAAGTGCTTCTTTAACGGTCCGAATAGATGAAATCATTTGCCATCACACATTTTCATCTGTGGTGGATGTGTCTGGTCGCTCTAGAGGTTCAAAATTAAGAGATCCATCACCAATAACTTTCGTGTTGCTTCTCAGTACAACGTTAATAAACAATCACTCACACTTGATCACTGCTTGTTTCGTACAACTGTTCTATTTTTATGGAGTTCCATGTACTTGTTTTTGGAACACTTGTTTTTAGAATACTACCCTCTGTTGGTACATTTTTACTAGTTATCGATAAAATCTGGCTGGGGGAGGCTATTTTTTAGATGTAAAAGTCTTATTACACTTCTTTCTTCACTCGCCGACGGCGTTTCTGTGAACGGCTTCATCTAACTATGGTCTCGGCTCGCTAATGCAAAAATTAGCACCATCTACAAACGGTTCTCCAATTTTGTGTCAACCGTCAAGACAGGGAATTCAATTCGCACGAGGAATTCGTACATCCGCAAAAACTCTGTTAACTTACTTTTTAAAACATCTTCTTAGAAGTGGTTGAAGTTAATTTCAAGATGTTGATTATTTATCAACGTCGCTCTTGGAAACAACAAAAGGCCTGATTTCGACGGTTTGGCTTTGGTTTTATTAACGTCGCACTAGGAGCAACGCGAAGGTTATTGGCGAGGGACCTCGTAATTTAGAACCTAGGTCAAGTGACGATGACTCGTAACTTTGAGCCTTGGTCAAGTGACGAGAACGATACATGAGCTAACACCCTCCTCTGGAAACTTGCATACAACAGCAATATGAGAAAGTCGAGTCCCGACAGATTAACGTACATCAACCCCGTTACATAGCGAGTCTAGTGACATCAGGTTTCGGGTCTACAACTCAACAAAAACGAAGCGGCCAAGCATTAACGCTAACGAATGGTTTTCTATCTTGGTTTAAATATCTTTGAAAAATTTTGGGTAAAAAATTTCATATCTTCTAAAGATTGAGATAACACTCATTTAACATTAGAACCCCCCATTGCAAAACAACAAAATCACGGAAACTTATGAGCAGAATATAACAAAAAATGTCATTTAGGTAACGAGAAATCTGTCATGTGAAAAGAAACGGCTTCTGTACAAAACAATTTTCTTTTTAGAGTCTAAATTAACTATCTTAATTAATCATTTATCATCATAATTTATTTTCGCTCCATTCATTAATAACGTTAATAACTTTTGTCTAGTGATGAAAATAAGAAAGTTATCAAGAACATTCCACTTTTTTTACATATTGAACCAAACTACATTCATTAAAAAACGTTCTCTCTATGCTAAAACAGAAGAACTTTTAAGTAGATCATCATACTCTGATTATGCAACAAACCAGGCCTATGCTTCTCCAACCTGGTCCCACAATGCCGGTACTATAATAGAACTAATAGAAAAACCTCAAACTGTTATGCTGAGACAAATGCATGCTGAAATATGAGTAATAGCGATATTAGAAAATCCATTAAATAATCCCTTCTCAAAACTTTCATTAAAAAGCTTCCCATCAAATTATTTAACAGAATTCATACCTCCTCAAATAGAACCCTTCAGAATATTGAAAAATATAACCCACTCAGAAAAAAACCTTAACTCCTCAGACCTCTAGAAATTCTATTTGATTAATTTTAAATGTTTCAACTTAAAGTTCTTCCAAACCAAGAAAACTCTCACTTAATTCCCAGCACTAACCACTCCTGTCGGAACCACTCCTGTCGGCCAATCAGAATGCACACTCTCCGCCTAGCCGAAACGACAGCTTCACCTCTCTAAGGATCCTATTTTCAATACTACTTGCACCAGATTGAACAACCAATACCAGTCATATTCCCTCAGCCTTCACTGCATAATAGCTACCTATAATATAAATCTGACCCTCTCCTACTCACCCTGTGAAACTGCAAAACATTCTAAATTAAAAATCAATACAGTGAAATCAAAAGTATGTGAAATGAATTTTTATTTAAAAAAAACACCTAAAATCTTTAATTTTCAAATAAATCCTAAACTTTAATGTATTGCTTGTCTTAACTTTTAATGTATCCAACTTAAATTCTCAATTGATTAAAATTTTTATTCCTGGGCAAGTACAGGGACGTCTTAAGACTTCTTGAGACCCAAAACCCTTATGAAAAAATAGGCCCCACTTGAGACCCTTTAATGTATTTGATGTATATACATGTACAGTTTAATAAAAGCAATCCATAGTAAAATGAGGTTTTTTGAGAATATTCGTTTTCTACATTTTAAATTAGCGAAATCATTAATTAGGTCTTCAAAATCAATTGTTAATGATATTTGATTTTCAATACTCATCAAACTTAAATTATCAAAACAATTTAATAAGAATACTCAAATTGCAAAATCTAAACTTCAATGCATCATGTATTTTTTCAATAATTGTTTACTATAAAGAAAAAGGTATATAAATCTTTTGCATAAAGTCTTTTTTTTATTCCTTTCTATTTTATTGAGGCTAAAAAATATGTTACATTATTTTGGATTATTGTTATATTTTCAGTATAAATCGGAAGCGGCAGCTGAGTGGTTATGGTCTCCAACAACTGGTGTTTTTTCTGTCTTATCGTGGGTTCGAATCCTCTTGGCGTCTAAGACCCATCATGTAGAGGGAATGAACTGTCTTCGTCACTAGAACCGCGATTAAAAATCACGAGGTCCATTGCTAATAGCCCTCGTTTTGATCTGAAGTGTGACGTTAATTATTAATAAAGGAGCAAATCCCCTTAAATTATTTTCATCCCGAATAAAATAAGCTTAGTTTGAATTTGAATTCTCAATAATGGATTATTTACTAACATCGTACAAGTAACGCGAAGATATTGGAGAAAACAGACGTAATAACAACTCATTCATGAAAAGTCAGATGAAACTGCTCCATTTTCATAATTTCTACAACTTGCTGACGGAGAACTTTTGAGTCCTACAGATATAACAATTTTATCAGCTCCGCTACGTTAAGGATCTTCTGAGTATCTAGACTGGAATATAAATTCAAGCGAAACATCGACAACGACGAGCTCACGGCCAGACTACTCGGCTGTCTGGAATATTATTATAATGCAAGAAGATAATATTACAATTCTTGCAAAATGATAATATTACTATTCTTATCCATAAAAAAATTGCTTAATCACATCAAATTTGTCAGCCAGATTCTGTATGAAATTTTGAGAAACTTAACTTTTTCATTCTGTTTCTTATAAAAGCTCTCTTTTTCATGACAGTTTGCAGAAATTTGATTGGTAGAAAATCTCTTAAATTCTCCAAACAATGGAGGCAAAAAAAAAAAAAAAAACATTGCTATATGTAGAATTTTAACATTTATCAAATCTAGTGTTTCATATCTACAAAATTCAAACAAATTTAAGAAATCTGAAGCATGAAATGTTAAACAACATTTGTAAGAAAAAATATAATGGTTTCTGTGTAAATTATATATAGTAAATCCCATTTTTGAGAATCATTTAAGGATGTAATAAATGAATTTTATTTTTTCTCTTCAAGGACTCTGCACGAATAAATTTCGTCAACAAACTTTGCAGGAAGAAACAAATAAAATATAAAGTTTAACAATAAAGGTGTCACATTTAAAGTTGAATAATGAGAAAAATATCAGTAATGTTTAAATGTTATTTTAATTTGAAGTTAAAAAACGATAAATTTTAATTCAATACATTTTCTTTTTAGTGAAATTGTTATTCTGAAAAGTTTAATTCCTTTAGAAATTATTTGTATTTTGCGCAATACATATAGACAAATTCATTTGTATCTAAGAAATTTTAAACAATTTTTTTATCGTAACGTTATTTTCAAAACGCCAGCCTTTGTTACGTTATGAAACTTATATTTATTAAAGTTAACTTTGTTAAATCATGAAACATACGTATACGAGAGAAAACAGAAAAGCGTCAAAAAATAAAAATGCTTTGTTCTCGGAATCTTTTCGTGTAAATATAATTAACAGTTTTATAAATTATATTTTATAGGTTTATACAGTTAACTGAAAGTCGATAGAAATAAAGATTTTTATTTTAGAATATTAAAATAATAATAATAATAATACACTGAATAAGTTAAATGCACAAAAAAGCAAGACACACAAATAGGTTTAAATAACAATTTTTCCCCTTAATTATATAGTTCTGAAGTGGCAGTTAAAACAAATCAATAAATAATACAAAATAAAAAAAAAAACTAATAAATCATTTTAACAGGATAGAATAAAAAACAAAGGATAGCTTATTTTAGAAAACGTATTTGTAGTAATTTTCAAATGCAGTTTCCAGCTAGCTAAAGAACGACGCGATTGTAAATAGTTTCTCAAACACGCTACGAATTTTGAGAAAACTACATTACTGGTATGAAATCCATGGAACGAGTCATAAATCACCGTTCATCAATGAGACACGGAGGAATTTCATGTATTCTTACGCATGAAGGAGAAGTTGCATGTTTTCTTTTTCTTTTCTTTTAAATGAGCAATGCTGACTTTCCTAATTACTTGAAAGTAAAGGAATTAAAAGATTTGAAGTATATGCATTTGCAAGAGCATAGGTGCCCTTGTTTTATTATTTTTTTAAAAAATCTATTTATTAAAAATATTTTTATGATAGTTTTAGTGTGCGGGATGTGAATTTTCAGATCTTTCGTAAATATTTAAAAATAATTGCAATTTTTTTTAAAAAAAATCAAAAACCAGAAAAACATTTTTTTTTTTCGCTCTTTCGAATGCATTTTATTCCATGCAATTAAATACAATACCCTAGATGTAAATAGAAGAGTACAAAACTCCATAGGATTAACATTACGCTCGGGATTTTTTTGTGTCATGTCGACGGGAGTCTTAAAGGTTTTATCTCAATACTAACTGGAGAACCTATTTTCCGTGTGAGTTTAAAAAAAATGATCAGTTATTAAAAAATAAATGACCAGTACAATTCATAATAGCTCATGACCAGTTATAGCTTAGAATCCACTTTTAAACTGGTATAAGTTGATACACAGAAAAATTATGAATAATTCAGTTAATGGTGGCTCACCTTTTATTAATATACTAGAAATAACTAAAAGGTTTTATTAAAATAACACACACACTTTTGGGGGACAAGTTATTCGAAAAAGAATTGTTATTTTGCTACTAAGAATAAATAAATAAATGCACTGTTCTAAAAATCATTATGCCATATCTCACGTATTATGCACATAACTATGTGTAGCATTTCGCTTTTTGAGTGTGTGTGTGTATGTTCAAGAAAAAAAGGAGAAAACTTGCTCATTAGTTTGTAAATAAAAAGGGGTTAAAATGAGTTTGTTTGTTTTGTTTAGTTTTTATGAACGTCGCACTAGAAGCAATACGAGAGCTATGCGTATAAAATGAGAGTAATATACAACTCCCGTTTTCGTAAGAATTTCGAAGGTGATAAGATCAATTTTTTTAAATAATTTCTTTTAACTCTTTCGCGGATAGAAAGAGTCAATTAAGTTGTTACTTCTTGTACAGGATTTTCCTATTATGATTACTTCATTATTACTATTAATACACAAATATTATATTTCAAATTAGTATAATGAAGTATACATATGTATTATATACTAATATAAATCAATATTAGTTTTATCACATACAGTGAATTATTAGATTTCCTTAGATATTTATTATTAATATTAAATTGCAAATGTAAAATCATATCTAAGAAAATATTGAGTACACAATTTTAATGGAAATGACATGCTGAAAAAAATCTGTAAAAGATTTTGAGGTTTCTATATTGTATTGTCTTACATAATATTTGAAATCTCTTAAAAGTATTGGACGAGAATTTTTCCATTTTTTTTTTTTTTTTTATGTTTACTCTTAAAACATTAAAATATCGTACAGGCATATATTTATCTAATTACCAAATCGTACTCGGATTCCTGTTATATGATTGTTTTTCTACATTAAAATGACAAGACTGCAATCTGTATTAATGTAATATATTCGTTTAATAAATGTTTTTTATTATTTGGGTTTCAATAACTATAAAAGAAAGGACAGAGTCATTTGAATTTTTAAACGAGTGAAATAATGCTTTCCATATTAGAAGCAAATTAAAATATTTCTCTGAATTACAATACACATTGAAAATTATTCTTTTGGAAGATCATAGCATAGTACATTCAAAATGAAGGAAGCGTGCACTTATGCATATTAATCAATATAATAATATTCTAAAGAGTCCAGCAAAATATTTTTTTTTTTTTTTTAATTTTTTAAAAAATTAATAAATTATTATTTATTTTTCAAAATGGAGCATAAAAAAAATTAAAAAAAAAAAAAAAAAAAGAGAGGAATTTTTTTTAACTGGACATTATTTTTATTCCTCTCTCTACAAAAAAAAGCAAATACAACTACATATTATTTTATATTTTGTAATGCGATTTAACCATTTGTATATTATCTTAAATCTCAAAGAAATACAACTCAAAATTAAAAACGTAATTACCTTTTTGCTGTTTCAAAGAAATTAATTTTTAAGGAAGAAATTGCCGATTTAGAACTGTAGGCCATTCGTTTCTTCGAAAAAGTGTGGTTTCTTTCAAGGTCACTGCAATCCTCTTTTTGTTAGCCTTAGCGGCTGTCGTAAAATAGGGAATGTGTTTTTGCCACTTCTGTTGGGGATTTAAATGTATCTTTGGTCCATCCATGAGCACAGGGACGTCTTAAGGCATGGGCCAACTGGGCACGGGCCCAGGGCCTCGCCTTTGAGGGGGGCCTCTACTCGTTCTCTAATCGGCCTGATCATGATCAGAATAATTTTGATCTTCAAATGTTATTCCCGGATATGACTAGTTGAAGACAGTTACTTCTTTGTTAAATATTTCTGTTTACAATGTTTGCTGAGAATCATGGAAAATATTAATTTTATTTCTAAAGCGAGATGTGTCTAATTTATTAATAAAAATGCTGCTTTGGGAAGGACATTTACAGATGTAACAGGCACTCCTTCCAGCGACCTTTTGTTTATTTGCACATGAGTTAAGGATCGCTTATGAATGGACAAGAGATACACTTAAGACCCCAACAGAAGTGACAAAAACACATTCCCTATTTTATAACAGGCGTCAGGTCTAATAAAAAGAGGATTGAAATGATCCAGAAGGAAATCTCACTTTTTCGAAGAAACGAGTGGCCTACAGTTCTAAATCGGGATTCCTTAATTCTAATTTAATTTCTTCCAAACAGTAAGAGGCAATTATATTTTTATTTTTGAATTGTATTTCTTTGAAATTTCTGGTAATATACAAATATTTATATCGCGTTAAAAAAAAGTAAAATAATGTGCAACTATATTTGCTTTTTTTACAGAGATAGTTATAAAAATAATATCCAGTTTAAAAAAATTCTGCTCTTTTTTTTTTGTAAATTTTCACTCCTCTCTGAACATCATGAAATAATCTCTTAACTGCTTATAAAATTATATATAAATATTTCAATATACTCTTTAGAATATTTTTATATTGATTAATAAGCATAAGTGTGCGCTTCCTTCATTTTGAATGCACTATGATCTTCCAAAAGAGTTTCCGATGTGTATTGTAACTCAGATAAATATTTTTATTTGTTCTAATATGGAAAACGTTATTTTACTCGTTTAAAAATTCAAATGGCTGTCTTTTTTGTTATTATTGAAACTCAAATAATAAGAAACATTTATGAAAGAATATATTACATTACTACAGATTGTAGTTATACAAATGTAGAAAAATAATCATTTAACAGGGATCCTAGAGTACGATTTGATAATTAGATAAATAAATGCTTGCACAATAATTTAATGTTTTAAGAGTAATCCTCAAAAATGGAGAAATTCTCGGCTAACACAGTACAAAATAAGATATTTTTAGTGTATACGACCCCTCACTAGAAAATTTATATTTGCGTGTGTATATTTAACCAGATTTTCAAGCAGAAAATTGAAATTTATTATATATACTTTAACTTAAGTTTTTATACTTTAAAACTTATAATGTATTTGTATTCTATCACTTACTATAATACTTTATCACATATTGGTATAAAATACTTTTAAAGGAAAAATCTTACATAACTATAATTCTCCTAATTAAAAATATATGCAATAATGTTCTTTAATTTTTGGAATATATGACTTCCTTTTTATCATAATTTATTGTTTCGTTCAATAAGCATAATAACAAGGATAAATATATCTCGTACAGTTACAAACGTATATTTTTTTGAGAACTTTTAAGAGATTCCAAATATTTTGTAAGATAATACGATATAGAAACCTAAAAAACCTGTTAAGGATTTTTTTTCTGCATGTCATTTTCATTAAAATGGCTTACTCAATATTTTCATTGATATGATTTTAAATTTGCAATTTAAAAGTAAAAAAAAAAAATTAAGGAAATCTAATAATTAACTGTATGTGATAAAACTAACGTAGATTTATATTAGTATATAGTACATATGTATATCGGCATTATAATGATAATATTCAGGATTACAAGCTCGACTTAAAGAAAAAAATAACTACGCAATATACGAACCATGCGCAGGACATTCTTTGAATTTAATTGAAATTCAAGCACTAGAATGTAACTATAATGTAACAATTTGCTTTGATTTTGTCCAAATAATTTTTTCTCATCGTCTACCAATCGTTGGAATATACTAACATTAAATTTGAGTTGTTATTGAAATGAAAAATATATGTGATAGAAATAAAAAAAAAAATTGAAAAACCTATCAAAAACACATTGGTCAGCACGCGCAGATGCAATTAAAACTTTAAGCTACGGATATTCAGAAATTGTCATGAGCCTGGATTGCTTAATTGATGAAGAATTACAGGCAGAGGATACTCGACTTTCTGCTAAAAAATTAAAAATTAAGATGAATGAATTAGAAACTACTTTTTTAATTATCCTTTGGAATGACATTTTGTCACATATTGACAATGTAGATCTATTTCTCCAGAGTAAAAATATGGATTTGTCGAAAAGTGCAAAATTATTAAAATCGTTAATGATATATATAAAAACTAAAAGAGACTCTTTTGACTATTATGAGTCAAAAGCCAAGAAAGTATCATTTATAAAGGAGTATCTAAGTGTTCACGAGCGTGTAAGACAATGCAGTGTTAGGGGCTGAATGAAATAGACGCACTGACACAACGTTTGAAAACAGCTACTATCAGGAATTTAAAATAGAACCCTTTTACCAATAATCGAATTTCTAATTTGCAATATGCAAACACGTAATAAAAAATATGAGGAGTTTATTGAAACATTTGAATTTCTTAAAAATATTTCTAATTTGGATGAGACAGAAATTGAAGAAAACATGCGAGAAAATATCAAAATTTTACGATAAAGACATTAATGGAGAGGAACTGAACTTGGAATGTCAACATTTTAAGTCATTTATGATCATTGATGGCGAAAAGCTGAAGAAAAAGCAAAGAGAAATGGAAAAAAAGAAAGATTAATAAAAAATATAATTCTAAAAATTCAGATGAAGATGAAGAACAGTTGTTGGATAAGGGGACTGGAATTGAGATCAACACACTTTATACATACATGTGTGATGAAAGACTATTCACAGTGTTTCCCAATTTTGAAATAATAATGAGAATTTTCTTATCGATGATGAAAACTAACGCAAGTGGTGAGCGTTCATTTTCAAAACTCAAAAATGAATTGAGAAATCGTATGACTCAATAACGTTTGAATAATTTATGCTTCATGAGCATTCAAAATGAAATATTATTAATTATTGATTTTGAAAACCTAAATAAAATGATTTTGCAAATTTAAAATGTGGAAAACTAATATTCATATAAAACCTCATTTTACTGTGGATTACTTTTATTAAACTATACATGTATACACACCAAATTAAATTAAAGGGTCGAAGGTGGGGCCTATTTTTTCATAAGGGCCCGGGGCCTCAAGAAGTCTTAAGACGTCTCTGCATGAGCAATCCTTAACTCGTGTGCAAATAAATAAAAGATCGCTGAAAGGACTGTCCTATCCTCAGCAGCATTTTTATCAATAAATTGGACATATCTCGCTTTAGAAATAAAACTAATATTTTCACCGATTATTAGCAAACGTTGTAAATAGAAATAATTAATATAGAAATAAATCTGTTCAATCAAAGTCATGTCCGGAAATAATATTTGACGATTAAAATTATTCTGATCGTGATCTCTCTTATTGAGGCCGAGTAGAGAACGAGTTTAGTTTAGTTTAGTTTTTATTAACGTCGCATTAGAAGAAACAAGAGGGCTATTGGCGACGGACCTCAAAATTTTGAACCACGGTCAAGTGACGAGGACGACACCTGAGCTGGCACCCCCCTCTCCTAACATCCACACCACGCCAACGGGAGGACTTTGGGCCCCGAACAGATTTAACGTGCATCAGCCCCGGCTACACGGCGGGTCTTTAGCGGCCAAGGATCGAACCCACGACTGAACGAAAACCGCCAGCCGCGAGTCCACGACCTTGACAACTAGGCTACCGCGGCCCGAGTATAGAACGAGACGACCCCTCCCCCACAAAGGTGAGGCCTTGGGCCCATGCCTTAAGACGTCCCTGGGTAAGTGTATATCTAATGTTCAACTCACCAATACATTTTTTCCCAGCCAGATCAGGGATAAAAACCTGAAAGGGTTAAGAATCCCGAAAAAATACTTCTGCTACAAGTAGACCACCTGGAGAGTGACATCCACGTGTTCATCAAATCTCGTCACAGCAAATTGGCACAATAGCTGTAAGCCATTCAACCTGATCCAACGCTGCCTTCCGAGCATCTCTCAAAATTGGCCATCCAATAGAATTCCTCTTTTCAATGGCTATACTCTTTTCTATATTGTCTTCCTCTCTTCTATCTGGTGCCCATGTTAGCGCAATTCTTGTGTTATCATTTGATGACATTCCAAAAACATTTCTAATACACGTCCAAAAACGAATTTTAATTATGGCGGAAATAGGTTTGGAAGACGTTTTGTAGAACAATTCAAAATTTGAAATTTTATCAAGCCAGTATATTTTAAGTATATATAATATACTTAAAATATACTGTATATATAATCTTTCAGGGGCACGTAGTTTGAAAGGCATTTAGTTTCTGTTTTTCTGTATTCCAAATCTCACTTCCGTAAAGAAGGACCGCAAATATTGTTACATTGAATACATTTAATTTGAGCTTAATGCTTACATTTGAGGCTTTTCAGAATTGTTCATACATTGTTCTGAACGATAGTATATAAGGCTTTTCTAATTCTAGTTTTTATCTCTTCATTTGTGGCTCCCTTTTTATCAATTGCAACTTTTAAGAGGTATGAAAAACAGCCTATCTCTTCACTTTTGTTTTGATTCATTAGATGTAAAAATCTGTACTTTTACTGTTTTCATTTTCAAATCCCACTTGATTGGCAATATACTCCAGTCTTTAAGTCTTTTCCTTCATGTCAGCAAAAGTTGAAGACAATATCATCAGCAAAGACAAAACTTTCTAGTGTGGAATCGAAACCTTTCTTTAAAATCTGTCATCTTTTAAAGTCTGTCTTATTATCCAGTCTGCTACAATAATGAAAAATATTCCTAAGAGTATGCATTCCTGCTTTACTCCAGTTTTGATATCAAATGAGTCAGATGGAATGCCATTAAAATTAACTTGTACTCTAATATCACACAATACTGATACCCACTACAATAATTTATCTAAAATTTAATCTCTGTTAATTAACTTGAATCCTCTCAGTAGTGAGAGGCAGAGGAAATGATCTTCCCTCGTTAATCATGTTATTTTATTTAAAAAAAAAAAAAAAACTTTCGCCATATTTTGTTATAGCCATGCTTTAAATTGAGTATAAAATTTCTACTATTTAGTAAGAATTGAATTTTTTTTTTCCGACGACTAAGGATTATTTCAAATAAAGGCACACTTGCTTCCCCCTTGGTAAATGAGTGACAGTTCACGTGAATGGCGCAAGAGCCATATTTGGATATGCTGCATCAAACAATGAATATCTGTGATTCAGATGCTAGAAAAAATTGAGGAAAAAAAGGTAAAAATTTGTTGCCAAAAACAATGGTTGAAATTAGAGAAGAATCATTAGGATATCCTGGTGGCATGTAACCCATGTTTATCAAAGCTTCAGTAACTGAAATTTTAGTACAGTTACAAAATAAAAAGTAAATGGCTGAAGATGATTACAATCCATGTTAAAAATTCAAAGTGGTTGATTACTTACTTACTTACTTCGCACTATGAAATAACACAAGTGGTATTGCTAATGGATTTCGTAATTTTGAATCTCGGTCAAGTGACCAGAACCAAACCAGAGCTGGTACCCCAACTCCTTTCACTTTCACACCATAACGATGTGAGGATTTTGAGCCTCGACAGATGTAATACAAGCTCGTGACCACAATCTGTAGCGGCAGATGAACCAGGACACCAGGATTTAACATAATCAGACCAGGTACATGAAGATTTGGGGACTGGACTACCATGTCACTTATTTGGCAATACAATAAAAGTTATTTTATGAGAGTGATGATAGAATTAAATGGGACAAGAACTACATGTGGTTATGTTGTACCAAACAAGATACAACTGTGCTCTAGAGGGTTGGAAAAATAGAAGAAAAAGATAAAAATTGGTTGACAAAAAAAAAGGATCGAAAATTGAGAAAGACCGCTAGGGTATCCGGTTTCGCGCGTCCCCCGTGTTTACCATAGATAGTTAACGCCACGGGAAAAAAGCGATCTCTAGGGTGCTTCCGAATAATAATGCCCATATCTACAGATAAGCCCCTGAATGTGTTATTTTCTGTAACAATCCAGCTATATTGTAAAGTATAACCAGAAAAATAATTCGATATAAAAACCAACGTTTTTAAAAGCAACGTTTTTATATGGTGGCAAAGTTTATTAGAGAAAATTATTGAAATATTAGTTAATACTGTTAGTTATTTTATCTTTAAAATTTACTTAAAAAGAGACATTTGTGAGCGTATTAAAAAATTCATAATATAAAATCAAAACATGCATTTGAAAGTTTGTAAGTCATTCTATTAAAAAAAAAATGGGAACCAGAATTCAGAAAAAATTATTGTGATAAGACATGGCGCCTAATATTGGAAACTTTCTTTCTTGCGAATGATTACTGACTAAAAGTCAGCAACCCTTACTATCTCGGAGATTGTAAAGGGGAGATAGTATCTCCCCTTTGTGAGTACAAAAGGTTTACGATAACCTCATGCTGCGTGGGGAGTGCCCGGTGCTCCCAGAGGGGGAAAGAAATTTTTCCCTGAATCCTAAAAGCGCCTCGAGGAAAGAATATTTTGACTTATTAAAATTATTGAAATATGAGTTAAAACTTGTCGCAAACGAATAAATATTGCATTGTTAGGCGAGTACGAACGATTCCCGAAATTTCAAAGCTCTAGCTTGATGGGAAGTTGGTTAAATTAACGATCGAAAATTTGATGACACACACACACACACCAAGTGAAATTCAGAAAAACGTTGTAATAAACAGGCCCCAATGCTGATTTTTTATACAAAAAGAATGGTTATAACTAAATAGTAAACATACTCTCCTGATAATACAGCAGATATCAGACCACAGCTTAATGTCCAATTCAGTCGAATCTTAATTACGTGCCTCAAGCTTTTATACCAGTAAATTATACATTATTTAACATTTAAAAAATTGTTATACTTTTTAGTCTGTCTTAGGATAAAAGTTTGATTTCAAAATGGTTTTAAACTTTTATTTTATTCGATATTTAGATGCAAAGAGAGAGTAAGAACATGGAGGATAAGTTTACAGTTTCAACATAGGATTTTAAACTATCACTCATGACTACTTATAAATCAGCTTGGAAAATATCATTAATTTATAAAGTCAACTGAAAAGTATCTAAAAACAAGGAACAAAGAATTTTATTATTTTACTACCCTTATAAATTACTGAAAAAGAAAAAAAGAAACAAAATTCTGATACATGAATATGTTAGTTAACTCAATAACATTCTTAATGATAAATGTATGGCTTTCAAGCCAAGAGCAATAATCAAGCTATAACCCAATAAAAAAAAGTCTTTACTGCATTATTTATCATCATATTTCATTTTAAATGGAAAAGTTTTCATATAATACTATTCAGTAATACTACTTTCTTTCATACTAAGTAGAAAATGAAAAAAAAATTTTAAAGAATATAAAAGTAGCTATGCAAAATAGTTAAAAATTTTATTGAAAAACTATTCTTACATTGTATTTCAAATTTATAAAAAGGAAGAATCCAAATCACTTTGTTGTAACTCTTGTGATTTATAAAAAGTACACAAACTAATTTTTTTACCAGGAAAAAAAACTTGAATATACCCACATATATATTGATATCTAAAAGTTATAATCCATTGTGATATTCTTTGGACAAGCTCAAAAGTAGATATAAGTAGGTCTTAAGTAGATATAAAAAGCCTTAAAATGAATATCCTGCATTTCTAAAAAATAAATTTCTGAATAACATAATACAAGAAGAAAAGTAGTGTGTATATATAGAACATGGTACTAATTATATTTTGTTTTTATAAAAGCCTTATTACTTCATAGTAAATATAATTCTATATAAACGTTTCTTTAAAGAATGTTTGGTATTTCATGTAAGAACAAATCTTTCATTACAAAATACAAGATGATCTTTCAATCTCTTTCCAAAAATAGGAGTTAAAAAATCATCTTGTGCTTTGTAACAGATGCTTTTTTTTCTTTCGTGAAATTACAAATATTTTTTACAGAAACTTTGTAATTTAAAAACTAACTCTGAAAGGTTTTATTAATCAACAAACTACTCCAAAAAGTTATTCTAAAAATCTTTAAATAATTGATATACTTTAACAAAAAGCACTGCATGCACTTCTATTTGTTAGATCAATTCCATAAACATGTTTTCTAAAGTTACACGTAAGATTTTTTTTCTTTTCATACCAAATGCGAAAAAAAAAACTTTAGTCCTAAAATAAATAGCTCAAGATTTTATATATTATAGGGGAATACTTATATGAGCCGCTCAGAAGCCAATGAGGTTAAGTCCAAAACACAAAAATTGAGAAAATTAATGTTTTTTGATACATTAGTTTTTAAAATTCTTGGTTTATTAATTTAATTAGAAAAGTGTATAAAGTCTTCTTTCGAGGTGTAAACTCTGCAAAAAAACAAGATATGTACAGGATGTGTAAATAAAAACGTAAGTATTTATTGAAATAATGAAAGCATCTTAAAAATTTTAGGACTTATATACCTTTTGGCAACTGAAAAAGATAAGAAATTTATGTAAAAATAATAAAATAACATTTATTGTCATAAGTTTTATATTTATTCATCATAACAAACATCATAGAAGAATAATAAATTAATTTTTATTTCAAAGTTTATGTAAAAAAATATTGATAAAAGGTGGACTTATTCACAATAGCTTCTGAAATTATTATACAATATATTCAGAAGCTATTAAAAAAAAGGGCTGTCTAACCTAGAAAAAAGTAAACAACGAGTAAATCTTTTAATAACTAAGAAGATTATTATTTATTTCATCAAAATTTCCAAAAATCAGAAAATATCAAAAAATGGACTTAACCGCATTGGCTTCTGAGCGGCTTATATCTAATGCACTTTATAAAACATATTACTGATTAGAGTTTGAGGAGGTGGAGGGAGGGGATTTAAATTATGATTTTTAAAAGTTGGCAAGATATCTTACAAACATTTACTATGAAATTTAAAATTAGTAATCAAAGATTTGGAAAAGAAGAGAAAAACATGTTCCTATTACATTGTAATCAAAGTAAAATAAACAAATGAACCAAATAATTACATACAAAAAAATTTCCTTCTTATAACAAATTAACGTATTGATGAAAAGATTTCATTAACTGCATAGAAGTTAAAACTTAGAATATCTACGTTTTTTTTCTATTAGATAGAAATAATGGAAAAGGCCATAAAATATACAAACTAGAAAATTATCATCACTCTTTAAATTTTACATATAAACTTTTGAACTATATTTGATAAAAATAAAGAACAGTAAAGCATTGGCATTAAAATTTATTGAAAGCTGGCTTTATATAAAACATAAACATCTGATTTAATATACAAACTTTTAACAAATTACATGAAACTACATATTAAATTTTAGGACAGTCGCAGAAAAACACTTTATCACAGTAAAAAAACTCAATGAAATGCACTAACTAAAATAATCCCAAAATGAATATTTAACAAGAAAATGATTACATATAACTTTTGATAAAGATATAAATATACTAATTCCGCCTTAAGTATAAGGAAGCATGAGTTATACACAAGTGTTTCCATATCTTAGAAAAGCAATGAATAAGAGATCCCAAAATAATTGTATTAACCAGTTTGAGCCATTGTAGCATCAATTTGTTGGATCCACGGCACTAAAAGCTTGATTTTCTTTCTATACATCAGGTCATCAGCAATTGGATTATTTTCTAGATAAACTGTTTCTAACTTTTTGAAGTTTTTCAATAACTCCACACTTTCCCAGGAATCAATTTCATTGTCATTAAACTGAAAAGAGAACTCATTAATTAAATGAAGCAGTTGTACTTAGCAATATATGAATATGTATTCATTCCTATAACATGAACAGAAATCTACCATTCATACATGCAAACAAATTCATTTCTTTGAGAGATATTTTCAGTAATTACAAATCATTTAGTTTTGAAAATATTATTACTTTGCTTTTAAAAATGCTAAGCAAAGAATCCTACATATACATTTAAAAAATCGAACTTGAAGGTTCCTGGGAAAAAAAAAAAACTGATATATAAAACTTTAACTTTCGAAATGCAGAAATATATATTGAGAGTGTTTATTATTTCTCTTACTAAAACAATTACGTAGTTTTTATTTTTGGGATATAAAGATTTAAAATGTTAAATTACCAAAGAAACTAATTTAAAGTGTACAAATATGTTATTTACAAATTTGCTAACATTGCAGCATATTCAGTTATTTTATTAGGAACAACATACTCACATGTAAGTCTTGTATCATTTTTATCCATTTCAATACTGCTTAATTGATCCGGTCAAATTTTTTGGATTTAAATCATTTTCAATTCCCACCAGGGATTTAATAACCAAATAAAAAAATTTTAAAATTGTTCATACTGTACTTGCTCCAATTTCATTTGTTTTTTTCTACAGCTTTATTTTTCACCCTGCTTTCTACGTCTTAAGTTTACATTTATTACTTTGAATATTTCTTTAACACTTAAATTTTTTTTGTTTAGGGACCATGTTCATTTTAAGAAATCTAAAGCTACAGAATTTGAAGTAAAAATCTAAATCCAAGTTAAGAAAAAAAAATTCGTAGAACAAGGACACACTAAGAGATTACTCACTGACAAGAATTATATCATGTGAATAACTTGACATTTTCCATGAATTTCCATTACTTTAAGAAATGGTAAAAAAAAAAAAAATTTATTGAATTTATAAATCTTATAAAATCTATTTGCACCTTTTCTACAACAGGTAAATATAATTTTTTATGCAAAAAAATTAGCTCAACATAATTAAAATGTGTTTAATATACAGAAATTCAACTGTATATATATGTGTGTGTGTGTGTCACTGAACATGTATGTATGCATATATATATATATATATATATATATATATATATATATATATATATATATATACATACATATCATTGAACAAAAAGTAATATATATCAGTACTGTACACAATTTTTAAATGATTCAATCTTTTATTTGATGATTTTGATTTGATTTAAATAACATACTTTCTTTCAAGCCATGAATAATTTGAGTAATAAACATTTTTACAATAGTTATATGTTTCATTATAGGTAATTAATCATATGCAAAGTATGATCACAACAGATGATTTAGCTTTACTCCTGCAATGTCCTAACTGGTGATTCAACTGTCTCATTTTTGGTAAAGATGAAATAATGTATCAGTTTAGTAAGCTGCCATATCATACTCAAACTTTTCATTCTCTTTACCAAAGCCAGGAAAATAAAAATCAATTATCTTTTTCATACATCAGATGAATTTTTTTTTAAAAAAAGCTAGAGTTTAATTATTACCTTCCCTTCCCTGGAATAGATAATTTTGCTTTTTTTATTTAAATTGTGAATGATAGTGAAAGAAACTATTATTTTTAAATTTATGTATACAAAATTTTAAAGAAAAATATGAAAGAAAAAAAAACAGATCAAACACATACTGCATTTAAGATTACTTAAGCATAAAGAAAAAAAAAAGGGAAAGGTGCACAAATGGAATGTAAAAAAGATATAGAATAAATGCTTTGCTCATATGGGATGTTTGATAACTTGCAAAGCTATCAAGAGAGAGTCCTTAGCTAATTATTCAGAAACATATTGTTGGACTAATCAATAACTATTAATCAGTAATAAACACATAGCTGGTCATTGCTTTTGAAAAGTTAAATAACATCAGTTATTAAAATTATATTTGTGGTTTTCTCTAAACATAATTATTTCACAAATCATTATTTTCAATAGATAACGAAATTCACACATTAGTTCTATTTCAGATTGATATTCTTCAATTACTGATTATGATTCACTTAATTCCATAATAGAAATAAAGGTATTATCTCTCAATTTGCTGCTTGGTCATAATAAGAATTATATATAAGAGATTCCAACTTTACTGGCATTATTCAGTTTCTTCCATCCTTTAAAACATTTTCTACTGGAAACATTATATACGAAGTAGGATTCAAAAGTTAACAGACTGGGTCTATAACTTAAAAAATATTACCAATTAAATTGCTGAAACACATCCTACTTCGAAATAAGACCCTTGAGCAACAACACACTTCTTCCATCACTTGTAAAGGTCATCGAAACATTTCTGGAATCCCTTTTTAGCCATTTCCTTTAATTTAACCCGCAATGCATTTTTACACTTCATCTACAGATTAAAATCAACAACTCTTCAAGTGACGTGCCAGTTCAGAAATTAGGTTAAAGTAGCAGGGGACAAGATCAGGGGTAAGAAGGATGTGGCAAAACTGTTATTTTTGTTTTCTCAAGAAAGTCAGTGACAAGGAGGGATCGGTGTGCAGGAGTATTGTCAAGCAAAAGCATCCATGACTGATCACCCCACACTTTTGGTCTCTTCTTTCAGATTGACTCCCGCAAATGATACAGGATGTCTACATAGAGCTCTTTGTTCACAATGCGTCTTTCAGGGATAAATTCCAGATGCACAATGCCATGGATATTGAAGAACATCTCAAGCATGATCTTTCCTTCAGAGAACGATCTTGACGGAATTTCTGCTTGTGTGGAGATAATGATGATTTCCATGTTGCTGATGCCTCTTGGATTGGGAATCATATAAAAACACTATTTCTCATCTCCAGTAACAATTCTGCCAAGTAGGGAAGGATCTTTGTCAACAGAAAAGATTAAGTTTTCCACCATTTCTATTCGAATTGCCTTTTGGTCTTTGTTTAACATACGAGGAACGATGTGTTGATACACCCTATTCATGTTAAGATCCTTAGTCAGTATCCACTGATATGTGGCCTCAGTTGTTCCAACCGATTCTGCTATTTGTGCTATTGTTTAAAGCTTGTTTTTACGTACTACCACAGAAACCTTTTCAATATTTTCAGAGGTGCAAGAAGTCTGCGGACATCCAGAGCGTTTGTCGTCTTCAACATTCTCCCTGCCTTCTTTGAAATGTTGATGCCCCTCAAAAGCTCGAATTTTCAATAATGTATTCTTGCTGTACACGCTTCAACATTTCGTAAGTTTCCATAACAATTTTTCCCAAGAAAACACAAAACGATACTCATTCTCTGCTCAACAAACGCCATTTCTTTCAATCACCAATTTCTACATGCATCCACCAACAAAATGTGATGTCAGGCCGAGCCATTGACCGTGTGATTTGAGACAAACCACTTTTAGAAAAGGGGGAGATACCAGTAACGTTATCGTAGTAGCTCTACTGCAAAAAATTTTCACATTATAGGCTAAGTCCAAGAACTTTTGAATCCTACCTTGTATAATAAGGCAATTAAATTTGAAAACAATCATTACTAATTAAAATATCTGTGTAAATGATAAGATGAATAAAGTGTGACATATTATAATGATGTGTCAAATATGTTTTCACAGACTGTTTCACAACATAAATGCAAAACTTTTGCCTTCTATATGAACCACTTTGATATCATAATGACTTTTCTAATCACAGAAGACGAAAAAAAAGCCCTTTTTAGAGTATTATATTTATATTACACTTTGTAAAATATCAATTATCTGATTAAATGAGCTAGCTTTTTTTTTTCCTTCCAAAACTCATAACTTAATAATAATTTTAAAAATTTATTCTTAAATAAAATTTTACTCTAAATTCTAATATACGAATTTCAAATGAATATTTAAAAAAGACCATAACGAAAATGAAATGTATAATTCATTAATTCTGAATCTGACTTTAGACAGATTAGCTAGTTAAACAATGTTTTATAGGTACTCAACAATCCCAACAAAAAAATTTTGCACACCAATATGGAAATTCCATAAATTCAAAAAGCAAAAAAACACATACAGAACAAATTGCAAAAGAAGAAATCAGGTAAAATCATCCTTTTGATAAAGAGACATACAAAATATGTACAGAATGAAAATAGAAAAAGAACAATCTAAAAAATAAAGCAGCCAGATTAAAAAAGACTGTAAAAACTTACATAAGAAGTTCTGTATAGCAACAAACATCACACAATTCTTCCATTAACATAATATAAACATTCTCCCGTGAAATCTTATACACACACAAACACACAATGAAAATCTGTATTATTTAGAAGCTAAAAGTAAGAAGAATAAAGAAATAATGCTTTTTTACAAAATTACAATACCACTTGCAAATATATTTAAAAAAATTAGAAAAAGAAATTAATATACCAAACTTCTTACCCAAAATTCTTCCATATCAACCAAATGTTCCACATCGCATATTCTTTTAATTTTATTACCAGTCATATCTAAAGTCTGCAATTTCACCTACAAAGGGAAAAAAAATTGTGAGATACATAATTTTAAATAATTAATACAAAATTTAAATGCAGTTTTAAAAACTGCAATCAACTTAGAAACAACTGTTATTCTGAATTATAACACAATATATAAAAAGAGTTCAAATAAAAAAATATCAAAAGTCAAAATGAATGTGAACTACCCATTATTAACATACCCAGAATTTTACTGTTAAGAAATGAAATCAACTCTTGGATGGATTTTAATAAATCTACTAGGCAAAAAAATTAGCAAAATCCAAGCACCTAAAGCAATAAAAATTAATGCTTACCATGAGTTTTCAAAATAAAGTACTACAATTTTATTTAAGTTGCTTTAATATTTTTCTTATTTGGTTTATGACATGGTAGAACAGGTATTTCAGAAGTAATGAAACTGGATCACAAAAAAAAATAATAATAATAAAACTGAATGTTAATTAAACTGCTTGGTTATATTACTATAAAAAAAAAAACAGTATATAAGTTTTCAAGTTTATACTATATATTAATTTTAAGAGGCATTCACACTTGAAGAAAAACTTTCAAAATTTAAAGTAAAATCTAGAGGAATTTTTAAAACATTTAAGAATCAATACTCCGTATGAAATAATTTCCAAATATTAAAAAAAAAAAAAAAAAAATACTAAAAAGACTGGTACAGAGAGCCGAAGGAAGAAAAGATACTTTAAAAAAATATGCCGAGATTATTGTAATGGTTTAATCATTATAAGATAAGAATTTTCTCTCATAATGATTGGAAAATATAACAACCTTATACTTTTTTTTAAGTTGCTTTAATATTTTTCAAATTTGATCATGACATTATAAATTTTCCCATTGTGGAACAGGTATTTCAGGAGTAATGAAACTTGATCACATAAAAAAAATAAAACTGAATGTTAATTAAACTGCTTGGCTATAAAAATATATATATAAAATATAAATATATATAAAAAATAAAAATATATATATAAAAAAAAAAAAAGTTTGAAAGTTTATAAAATACATTAATTTTAAGAAGCATTCATACTTAAAAAAACTTTCAAAATTAAAGTAAAATAAAGATAGCAAATCAAGAGGAATTTTTAAAACATTTATGAATCAATACTCTGAATGAAATAATTTCCAAATATCAAAAAATTCTACTAAAAAGACAGCTGTAGGGGGAAAGAAAGATAATTTAAAGAAATAAGTCAAGATTATTTTAATGATTTTACTTATAAGATAAGAATTTCCTCTCATAACGATGATTGAAAAATATATCAACCTTATTATATTAATTTGTAAACTTTTCATACAAAAATTACATTATAGATCAAAAAGATTAAAATGAATTTTATGCTTGGGGGGAAAATGATACTTCAACAATAGCTCAAAAAAATTGAGTGATACATCAGAATATAAAACAATCTAATTTATAAAATTATAAACATCAAAAATTATAATAGAAAATACCAAAACAAGCAGTAAAACTGATTCCAGAATTAAAAAAAAAAATTACAATTGCAAAAATAAAGAAACACCATTTTGCAATGAATTCGATCTACAGATTTTCCATTAAATTTAAAATTATTATACATATTAAATTACTTTCAATTGAAAAACCTTGTTAATTTTATATAAGAGTATAAAAACTGTATATACTTCATACAGCTTTCAATGATACTTATGTTGTTTTTCTCTTTTATATATCCAATTATTGAGAACAAATTTGACACCTTTTAATAATTTAATAAAAGAATCTTTAAAAAATATATTTAAATTTCCCTTACATAACTGAGTTATTCAATAAATTACACGAAAACATTTTACTTTTTTATTGCCTTTTTCTCCTACAGCTCACAAATGCAAAGCACTTCTAAATGTGTATAATAGAAAGCAACTTGATGTCTCTGTTTTTCAAAAATTAATAACGATGGATTTTTCAGAAAATAACTAGTGAAACTCAAAGTTATCTGTAGAACATTGGTGAGTTTGAAATACTGAAATTGCCTTTAAGGTAAGCATGTGAATGAATGTAAAGGTTATTGGCGCAAGAACCAAATGTGGCTATGCTGTGCCAAACAAGAGTTAACTGTTGTCTAGACTTAATAAAACTGAAAAAAAAAGACAAAATTTGGTTGACAAGAAAAAGAGTCAAAAATAGAGAAGGATCTCTAGGGTTACCCGGGGGTGTATCACCCATGTTTACCAAAAACAGTAAACTCCCATGGGAAAGAAAAAGATCACTGAGGTGCCTCAGGGTCATGATGCCCATACTTACCAAAAGAAGGCAAGTCCCTGAGGTCCCCTGATAGAATCCTCAGGGGCAGGGTGCCTGGCTATACCCCCAAACTCTGGGTACCTATTTAAGTTGCCTCTTAAAACATGCATGAGCTACAGTGGGACTATTCTATCATAACTGGTCACGATATGGGTCTTTAAGGTAAGCATAAAACTCAACTCAAAATTATCTAGAAATAAAAACATTCCTCTTTAAGAAAAATTTTTTATTTGAAATACAGTTTCCAATGTCCTGCTCAAGAAGGATACTGAGTTATTCGAACTTTGTACCACACTATTATTATTTAACTGAAGGGTTGAAATGACTTACCTGGATAAAACAACAAGCAGAGCATTCAATATTTAATCACACAAACATTTTTAATGAAGGAAACTCTTAATGCAGGCAATTGAAACTTTTATAAGTGTTAGTTGGCAACTTTACAAGAATTGTTATTCAGCTTTTTGATTAATATCTATGTAAACATAACTTTTGCAGTTTTAGTTAGCTCAAGAAAGTACTTTTCAAAAACAGTATTTTGTGAGGCAATTTTTACTTTCAAAAAGTGTAAAACCATCAAACCGAGTATTCTTTCAGACGAACAAAGAATTTAGCAGTAGTTGCGAAAACAGGATGAGTTTTTACAAGTGGCTGGAAAAATATAAAAGTTATCACAAAAGCTTCACCGATAAGCCATCCCATTATCAATAGCCTATACTACTTATACATGATTGAGAAGAAAGTCATGTCCTCCTTGAAGAGGAAATGTCTAAAATGACAGAGGAAAGGTGAACTTCTGCAAAATAGCACTCAACCTCATATGGCACAGTTGATGTTAGAAACTGTTTTAAGCGGATTAGGAAGTTCTACCTCATACACATTATAGCACTAACCATGCTCCTTCAGATTTTTATCTGTTTGGTTTGATGAAAGGAGCTCTGCATGGCGTTAAGTTAAACGACAATGAAGAGGTAAAGAAAAAGGACAAATTTGGATTCAAGATCAAGGTAAAGAATTCTTTGCTGAGGAAATAAGAATTTGAAAAGGATGCTACAAGAGCAGAAAAGTTGGTGGGGATTATATGGAAAAGTAAATAAAAATTGTCTTTATTAAATAAACCATTTTTTGTAAAAGCTATCAGTCATTTAAAAATTGAATGGTCTCATAGTAGCAATATCTATAAGCTATTAGATGTTATCATCACTGAATTGTTTCATTATTAATATCGTTTCATTTTAACTACAGCAGTAAAAATTAAACAATTTTAATGCATGTAAGATTTAATATTTATTCTCTTTACTGACTTATTGAAGGAAATTGGCTGTTTCTTGATATATCTTGTAAAATATTAAGCTGATTTATAGCAATTTAGAATCAGAAAAATTTGATAATTGATTATATAGCATCAAGTAAGAGAAAATTGTGACTTTATATTACCTCCTTTACTAGAAGTCAAGGAGACCACTAATAGCAATTACGCAAAAAATTTAATCACAACATTTAAAGGAATTAAGTTCATTGTTAATGAATTCACTCCATTAAAATGTAAAGGCAAAAAAATTCAAATATTACTTTAAAAGATATTTCAAGAACATTTCATACAAAAATTTTCAAGATGATGAAAATTACCTGGTTTTAAATATATATGTGGGGGGGGGGGATGTGTGGCTGTGATATAAAATATTATATAATCAATAAGGAAATATTTATTGGGTTTTTTTAATTAATATTTCTTTCTATTCAAATACCATTATTTATTTTACCAAAATAAATTCATAAAATAAATCAATATTCTTACGTTGTTTTCAAGGCCTTCAATTTCTTTGATTCCATTGTGACTCAAATACAAATGTTCAAGCTTCAATAAATTTTGTAATCCTTCAACTTTCACTATTCTGTTACTCTGTCAAAAAAAAAGAAGCAACTATATAAAACACTGAAAATACTTATTTTGTGTTATTCCAATAATATTTTATTTTATTATCTTTTTACAGGTTAACATGCCATGTATTACAAATGAAGTTGAAATACAAAAACGAAAAAGGTAGGGATATTCAATTAAAAGATACACGTATGTAAAACCATCCTAATAATATTATTCAATATTTTTTATTAAAAATATGGTTTTTCAGTTGCAATTCATCAATATTAAAAGGTAACACACAAAACAAATACGTAAAAAAAATTAAGTATGGATCATATGAAAGCTAAAGTTAATACTACACAAAACGACATTATCATGATGGGAAAATAAGATATTAATAAATAAATTTTATTATTTTTAATAACAAATCACATAATTCCCAAGAGAATCAAATTTTGAGAAAAAAAAGTCCTTTAAAAAAAAAATCAATACTCAGGAAAAGTTCCACCTTAGTTTAAATGACTAAATGTTCCTGTTTAAAAAGGTTAAACTAATCTAAAAACAATCAACACATATTAAAGTCTGGCATTAAACATACAATTTCTTTTTGTTTAAAAATTTTTACAGAGCCACAGTAATTTGTAAGGAATAGGATCAAATTAATCAACATATAGAACAATGTCTATTGTACTGAATCTCTTATATACTTTACTATTTTGTATATCTTTAAAACATATAAGTGACATACATAACCAAAATTTAAATAAAATATACAATACCATTCAAATTTATTTATAAAAAATAAAGAGATGGTTCATGGTTTAATTATTCTTTTAGTAAAAGGGAAAAAACATTCTGGCCATACCATACATTGGTGCAGAAAATATTTTAAAAGTAAATCAATATTAGAAAATGTGTGCAATTTCAATCAAATTTGAATTTTTTTTATATGGATTAGGAAATTCTAAGATATATGATTTTTAATCTCAATAGTACTGTTTTCAATGACTGAAGAACATCCAACAATTCAAACATGTTTTTCATACTGAAAACAGTCTTCAAATTGTAGTTAATAATTGAATGTTGAACTTAAACTTCTTTACATGGTAATAACATAATATGGAAAATAACTTACTATGAAAAATTAGACAATTGAGGGGGAAAAAAAAGCTCCACATCCTCCTTACCTTGATACAGAATTTAATCAACGAGTCAATTTTTATAGAGGTTAAATTAATGGTAAAATTAATATTATATATATCATAGACCAAATAATTAACATATAACTAAAAGAAGCGGTCAACACAGAGACTGGTCATCCTTTTAAATAAGAAATGGTACATCCTGGAAATTTTATAAAAAACTTGTCAAATCTTACTAAAGTTATCAATTTAGTATAATAAAATATGAATGGTGCAATTCAAAGAAATTTGCACAAATAATATTTGACAGGGTTAAAAATATTATAGTAAGAAATCATAAACTGGTGACATATTTCTTTAAACAGATCCCTCATCAAAAAGAATGTTTCCTTTTTTTTTTTTAACAAAATAAAGTGTGTAACATTTTATTATTATTTTTTACTTATACATATAAATAGTAACAACATAATGCAAAAAATATATATAACAGAAATTAAAAATCAGAGTAAAAATAAGTACCTGCAAACTGAGCAATTCTAAATTTTCTAAAGATTCTAAGTTTTCAATTTTGGAAATTTTATTTTTTCCCAAAAATAAATTTGTCAAATTTTTCAATCCTTCTAAATTTTCAATTACCTGCAATAAAATTTTTATAAAAATCAAGCTTATGTAAACAAATGCATTAAAGCAACTTATATAATTATCTCTACTAATAATCATTTATTAGTATATAGTTGATTAAAAAAGGGCTACATCATATAACATAATAAATAATGCAAAATCTTACTCTTATTCTATTTGATCCAAGTTCTAGCATTTCTAAATTTTCCAGACCTTCGAGATTTTCAATCTTAGTAATTTTGTTATTGATCAAGAAGAGTTTTCTTAAGTTTAATAAATTACTCAAGTTTTCAATTTTTGTGATACGATTGAAAGAAATATCAAGAATTCTGCAAAATAAAGTAAAACATCATAAATACTTGGAACACATAATACTTTTACAATTGATTAAATAAATTAAAGGACAGGAACAATATCAACAAAACATAAATTACAAACAATAATTCCATTGATTTAATATTCAACATAGATGTATTTAATTACTACAATAATTTGCATTGTTTAATTTCTTAGTAATTAGTTCAAACTAAAAATTGGAAAGGCAAAATATTTTCAAGAATAGTCTGAGAAGATCCTGCTTTGTACCTTTTATTTCTTGGTGACTATAATATTAATAATGGATCCTCATCATTATTTGTATCATCTAAATTATTTCTTACATTTGTTAAGAAAATATATCATTCTCATATAACAATATGAAATACATTCTGAGAAACTTTCCTTTTTTAGAAAACATTGAAAATATTTCAGAAGAATTTCTAAAATTTTAAATGATGCATATATTGCAATTAATTATTTTCATTAATATCTATTTAATACATTAAAAGGATACCCATTTAATATGTTAAAAATATTTTTAAGGACTTAATTTGAGACCAGTTACATTAAAAATGAACATTAATAACGTCACTTTAAATGGTATCCATAACTATTTTTTTCATTTTATACACATAAAGATCATCATTAGTTGTATTTAAATAATGATGAGAATAAATGTTTTTTTTTTTTAAAAAAAAACATTATAACTATTACTTTAATTCTTCTCTGGGTCTGAAAATATACTTATAGCGAACAAAACTTATATATATATATATATATCTTTTTTAAACAGTAACTTACTTACATAATTCAAAAACACTCTCAAAAAATTTATCCTAACTAATTTATGCTTCAAATCAGAGGCATAAAATGAAATTGACTCAATAAAATATATTACAAATAAAATTCATAATGGGGAGGGGGGATTCACACAAAAAAATTCAGATATTCATCTTCACATGGTTCTAAAAAACAAATCTGAAATATTTTATGAAATTCATTTTCATAGATTTACATTGAACAACAAATGTGAAAATTATACTACAATGGAAGGGATTTTCCCACCACTTATGGGAATGTTTTTTCACCATGTGATGAAGGATGGCTAACCTTAGTGACAGGGATGATTTGAAACCTTGGTCTCTTGATGAAGAAAAATTTTTTCCAATTTTGGCTGTGCTTTAACAACTAAGCCAAAAGGAATTCCACATTTGGTTAGTTATTAAGGACTTTTTAACTTCTGTTTTGATTGTTGAGGAGAGCTGCTACATGCCCCCTTCCAGAGTTATCATGATAATATGAAAAGGAACATTCTGAATATTTTGAAATGATTGTTTTTCCAACCATTATTGCAATTTATATGCATTTTAAGCCTGTTATACTGTGGGATTTCCCCCCTTCTCCTTTTCAATAGTATCCATTTGATGTCAATGGCTGTCTCTAATTAATATGGAGAATCAATTTGATATATGCACTGTAACCAGATCATCTGAAGGGTTAATTGGAAGCATATACAACCTTCAGTTTCCTCGAATAAGTAAGTCGTTATAATCTAGGACAATTCACAATTTAAAATAATATTTAAAATAGAAATAAAAAAGTTGGTTTAAATATTTACATAAGGGTACATCTTGTATCAAAAACTAAACAAAGCTCTGGTTAATTAAAGAAAAACAGGATTATCTCGTCCAGGATGCAGTCATCTGGTCTGGTTGTTGATGGAGTGAAGGGAATCCAGAGTTGTTGTTGTTGCAAGTGCGAGGTTGGTATTCCTATGTCTGTGCTGGTATAAATAACTACACTGGAAATGCACATGTAAAAGTCATGAAATTCGCATTACTGCCTGTATGCAGAAATGAGTTGGTTGGCAAGATGAGAATGTGCAAATGGTGAGGTTACAAGTAGTAGAAAGATGGTTACCACACATCACTAGTTGCGATTCATAAGACACAGAGGCAAGAATGCACTTGGAATATATGCACCAGTGGTTCTAGGTTGTGTTGCCATCTAGTGCTCTAAATCCTGGATTACCATTTCAGCGTCAAAAGTTTTCTTGTCTTTTTAGAGGATGGTTTATCCCACCATGATAGAGAAATGTTGACCTTGGTGATGGGAGCAATTTGAAACCTAAACCTGTTCAGTTTGGAGAAAACTGATTTGGCCTTTGATAAGCTTTTGATATAAATATAACTTAGACAAAAGAGATTCTCTATTGGATTAATTATTCAGGCATTTTAACTTTTTTGTTGTTGAAAAGAACTGGTGCAAATATTTAGTTTAAAAGATAATCATGTTTTGTAACAACAATTTGTGAAAAAGTTTAAAATTATTCTTCTCTGATACACACCAACAGTTATAAAGTTGTTTTAGCAAAACTACATACTTAGAAGAAAATAACCCAGTTAAATATATTGTATATATAATTACTTACTCTAAATTAACTAAGGCATCTAAATTTTCAATTTTAGTAATCTGATTATCATAGAGTTCCAGTTCTCTCAATGTTGTAAGCATATGAAGATTTTCAATTTTTTTTATTAAATTATTTCTCAGGCACAGTGTCTAGAAAAAAAATTCAAAATAAACAATTTAAAATGCAGCATAATGCATAAACTCAGTTTGGTACTAGTAACTAATAATACTAATTTACATGTATTTTATAAAAGTAAAGCAGTATAAGTAATTGGTTGAAATTTAATTCTCTTGCCTAATCTGCTAAATTTTCAACAAAAAAAAAGAAAAAGAAGGGGAAAAAAATCAATATTCCCATTTAAATTTAAAAAAGAAAAGAAAGAAACTCATAATAAATTTCCAACTTAATTTCAAATCCTAACTTCTCTACTTACCTTTTTTCATCATCTATTATACGAAGCAGAAAATTAAACTGATTAAAGATTTATTTATCTGACTGTTTGTAATGCAAAAAGATTTACTGTTCAATCGGTTTATACTAAAAAATTAGTATATTTTTATAGATGTCTACATACTTTTATAGCATTTTCTATCAAATAAAACGGAATCCTTAAGTTCCGTGACAGTGTATTAAGTGTGATTCTGTGGTGTGGTAGTTCAATTTTCCTGAAAAAGGAAAATTAAATTACCACAGTATTTAAAAAAAAAAAAAAAAAAAGTACATTTTCCCTCTTCAAATTCTCTCCAAGCTTGAAACAGAAGAACAGATACAAAACTAAGCTCTCAAAAAATTTTATTCATTTAACTATATCAATGGTTCACAAATTGTATAGTACATAAAGATCTCTAGAACTACATAAATAGTTTTCAGAAAAAAATTTTAATTACAAAGATAAACTTTTAGCATCGAACTACAGAGAGAAATTTTTTTTTAGAAAAGTATCATTTAAAAACACTACATTTATGGGATACATTAATTATTGATAGTCATTGTAGCTACAACTAAAGCAAATGTTCAAGAAGGAGATAATAATTATAGGATGCATTTAAAATAAGTATAAAAACTGAAACACATATTTTATGTTTATTTTTAAAATTACTTTAATAAAGTTATTATATGATTGAGAGACAATTAAAATTTATAGTGCAAGAGCCAAACAATGGATAAGTTTGTCAACCATTTGTTTTAACTGTAACATACTCAGAAAAAAAGGTAGAAAAGGAAAAAAAAACTCTCAACAATGAGGGGTGATAATTAGAGATTGAATGCTAGGATATCCTGGAGTACATCACCCATGTTTACCACAGTTAACCCCAAGGGTAAGAAAAAGATTACAAAGTCACATCGAGGTCATGAGAGAAAGTCCCTCAGGATAACAAAGTTATTAAATGTTTTTAATAACAGTGAAAAACTGAAAATTCTATCATGAAAATGAATGTGAATGCCATAAATATGCTTATTACAAATGCATAAAGAAATACAAGGAATTCTTGAAAAAGCACATACATCACCAAATATTTTAAAAACAAAAGAAATAAATTATATTACAACATAAGTAAAACCTGCACAAAAATGCAAAAACCAAAAGGCAATTTTTCAGTTGTATAATAAAAATTAAAATAAAGAATCTTACCTCAGCAGCTGTCAAAACATCGAAATTCTCAATTTTCCTTAGTCTGCAATGTGTGAGATCAATATTCTGTAAATTAAAGAAAATTTTAAATATTTCATACAAATTTTAAAAAATAATTTTCTTATGCATTTATCACATAAATTTATCTAATGTGATTTTATAATACAACAGAATTTTAAAATGAATAAAATTTTTTAAAGACAGCAGGAAAAAATAATTAAACGTATAAAAAAATTTCTATATTTTTGCTTGATGACTTATAAATTATGTAAAAAGAATGATGAAATAATAAAACAATATAATAGAAACAGGAAATTGTGTTTGCAAAAATCCTGTAAAAAAATTAAAATTTGAAATTTAAAATTCTTCTCCAAAAGAATTTAAAAAAAAAAAAAAATCCGATTATTAAAATCATATATATAAAATAGAATTAGCTGTATACTTACCAATGCTGATTTCTCTAATTTTTGAATAAAATAAAGGTAAATTTCATAAAATAATTTATTAGCTATGCAAAACACACACATTTGTTTTTTTAAATTCAGTTACACTTTACATCTTTCGTTCAATTATTAATTTGTCTATGCATGGTTACTTAACTACAATAAAATAAATTTTTAATCAAAGAATAAAACTATTTTTTAAGATCTAAATATTTCCTAAATAAAGCTGCTTAATGAATGCATTTTCATAAGTCAAGCACCAAATAGCAGAATACCTGATGGCGTCATTTTGACACCAAGATATATATATTGGTTTTTAAATTAAATGATATTAAAGAAACAATTTTGTTTTGCTTTTCTCAAATTTTGCAAAAAAATTTATAGGAGTATTTGATAAATTGATTGATCTTATTACATCATTTACTTAGAACATTGCAACAGAATCAAAATGACACCACTGCATAAATACTGCAGCATACTCTTTATTTTTTTCAATAATATTAGTAACACTCAGAATAATGGGTCTTTTTCCTTTAATTGTGTTTTACCTGACCTTGGGAATTAATGTCAGCAGCTATCTGTAAGTTCATGAAAAAATTCATGAAAAACTTTGTATAGAACTGTGTGCTTCATGTTTTGGACTGCAAAAAATATATACCATTGTTCACAATGAAAATGCATATTGGATAAAGAGAACACTGTTAAGCACACAGTACCAATTCTTTTGTGCAAGTGAAAGATGGTGCTTCTCTTTGACTCAATGAATATTGAGCTTAAAAACATTTTTACCATATGAAACACACATTTATCACATTCTTTTTTATGTGCTAAAATGTAAAATTACATGACTCATATGTTTCCAGCTTTCTATTTAATTCATAGATTTCTTTTCAAATTTTTATTTTATTATAGAGAAAATCTCATTTAATACCATGACTTTTTCACATCTCCTTGAAATATGTTAAGTAGATAGACCTTAACTACATGTATCTAACACTTCCAATTGTCTATTTCTACTAAACATAAAGGTTCCCTAATCAACGATAGTATTACTTTGCAATTTTGAACCATAATCCCATTACAAGGTTAATACCTGAACTAACCCCTTCTCTTATGCTTATGTGAAGACCTCCAGCTCTGACCTACTTAACAAGCATCAGCTCATCTACAAAATTAGTCTTTTAGTGAAATCAGGACTTGAACCAGTGTCTGAACTGATACATTTTTTATCACAAGCCTTGAATTGAAAACAGCTTTAACTTTCAGAATTGTTTCTCCATAAAAAAAAAAAAAAAGTTGCAGTCAAAAAGAGACATTTAATACCTTATATTCAAATAACTTAACAAAGAATAACCACAACTTATACATTAAAACTTTAAAATAGAATGCATAAACAGAATTAATTTTATTTATGAGTAACTACTGTCAAATTCTTCTGCACTGAAATATTTTTCTTTCTATTATGAGGACTTTACAATTCTTAAAACAAGTGGAAAATACAAAAAAAAATTACCCTAAATAGTTCCCTTGAATTTAGACTGGAATGATTTAAATACCAGCAATGTTGCTTTGATCTAAGATCGGAAGTTTTCATATTACTGTGTATTCATTTCGTAAGCAAGTTACTTTAACCCTATTCATTTTTATTCATCACTTGGTAAGTTGTATGAAATTCTCATAAAAACTGATTTCTAAAAATATAAAATTTATGGAAGTAATGGAATAATTTTCAGATAAGGAATCAGATGTTGTGAATGCTGCATTTAATAAAGATTTCACCTCTCTCTAGGTATTAAATTCATTCATTTCTTGAAATGATATCAAATAGGAAATTAGTACTGAAAAAAATAAGACTGTCCAGGCTTTACTACATAATGAAAACTAAATGGAAGGGAGAGCTCAGACATACAGGGGGTGGACAAAAATATGGAAACACCTTGTAAAATGCATGTTTGAAAAGAAAGATTGATTTTAATGAAATATGTAGGTGGCGCTGGCGTTTTTGACTACTAACGCCACCTATACAACTTCGTAAATGTGCTAAACAGTTCAGTTGTTGTCGGAGTACTGTTATGTGAGGTTGTCATTGCATTATGTCAGAGTTAGCAGACTTCGAACGTGGGCAAATTGTCGGAGCACGTATGGTAGGTGCTTCCGTAAGCAAGGTAGCCGAGGTGTTTAATGTTTCAAGAGGTACTGTATCGAAGATTTATTCCGCATATTTGAAAAGCGGAAAAACATCATCTGCTAAATCACAGCGCGGACGAAAGTGTGTGCTGAGTGATCGTGACAGACGATCATTAAGGGCAATTGTGACGAAAAATAAGAAGACCACAGTTGCAAAAGTTACTGCTGAAATGAATGTTGTGTTACAGAACCCTGTGAGTACCAAAACAATTAGAAGGGAGCTTCATAAACAGGGAATTTCTGGCCGTGCTGCAATTGAGAAGCCACTCATCAGTGATGCTAATGCCCGTAACAGGAAAAGGTGGTGTTTAAGTCATAAAGCCTGGACTATAGGGCAGTGGAAGCGTGTAATGACGAGTCTTCTTTCACATTGTTTCCCACTTCTGGCCGAGTTTACGTCTGGAGAACGCCATCTCAAGCCTATAATACAGACTGCTTGTTGCCAAGAGTGAAACATGGCGGGGGTTCTGTTATGGTTTGGGCAGCCATATCGTGGTTCTCTGCTGGCCCCATGATAACTGTGTCAGGGCACATGACTGCCAAGACTTATGTGAACATTTTGGCAGATCAAGTTCATCCCATGGTACAAACTTTGTTCCCCGATGGTGATGGTGTCTTCCAAGACGACAAAGCCCCTGTTCACACAGCTCACATTGTCCAGGACTGGTTTTCTGAGCACGAGGAGGATTTGTCCCATCTCCCCTGGCCACCACAGTCACCAGACCTGAATATTATCGAACCTTTGTGGTCTACATTGGAACGAAAAGTGCGTTCTCGTTATCCACCGCCAACATCGTTATCTGAACTTGCCACCGTTTTGCAGGAAGAATGGTATAATATTCCCTTGGCACACATACAGGAACTGTATTTATCCATTCCGAGAAGACTGCAAGCTGTTTTGGATGCCAACGGGTTTCATACACCATATTAAGCAAAGAAACATGTTTTTTAAAAGGTGTTTCCATATTTTTGTCCAACCCCTGTATATATATATATGTGTGTGTGTATGTGCGTGTATAATACGTAATTGCATTTTTAAGGTTCTATGAACATGGTTGCTTGTAACTCAATATTTTATTTTGCATAAGAACATAATTAAAATACATTGACTTACACACAGACTCAAATGTAAAAAAGCAACCTTTTACATATCTGTGTACTTTGCATGTTTTGGGAAACAGTAGTTTAATTAATATTTAATATCTTAACAAATATTTTTCTCACAGAATTGTTTTGAGTGAATATTATATCTTACAGAGAAGCATAAATAGCATCAAATAGGAGCAAAATATTACAATTGCAATTAAATTATTTATTCATGAGACTAGTCTCCCTTAATTCTGTCTTTCAACTCATTCAAAGTTTTTTGGAATACAAAAAGACATAAACCATTATAAATATTCATTATCATTTCATTTTTATTGAATTATTATAGTTAAAAAGTTTTCCTTTTCATTCTTAATAAATTACTAATTGTAATAATTAAAATAAAAATGCATTTTCTGATTATCTGAAACCTACAAAAAAAATGCCAACTCATAGGTAACTTTTTGCATTAGTGAAAAATGTTTACTTGGTTATGTTTTTTATAGTTCATGGATATTTCTCTGTTCACAGATTATCATAAGAAGCATTCACAAATACTATTGATGGGTAGAGCAGATTTCTGAAAAAATTTAATATTTTTTTTAATAAAGTAATGAATCCCAGTTACATTACAATTCATTATGAAAAAATACTGATCAACTATGCATAATTACTGCATTAAATTCCCGAGTTTATACAAAGCCAGTAAGTTATTGAATGCACTCAAATGCATATTTTTGACATATATAAGTGAATTAACTATTATTACACAAATATTTGAAAATATGCTACAGCACACCAAAGAACATTTGGAGTTCAGATAATTATAAAAATATAAAAAATATACATAGTTTATTGATACTTTATTTGGTGTTTCCATATTCAGTAGTAATTTAACTAGACTTTTTTCACGTGAGCTCAGTAAAGCTTGATTCTAAAAAAATTATGTTCATATACATGTTGTTTGAAAAAAAAATTATTTAAAACAGAAAAACTCTTCATGCATGTTTTATTTAAAATTCAAAATTCTCAGTTTTTAAATTCACTAATGCCAAATTAATTTCAATGCTGTTTTAGATGTTTAAAAGTGTTGAAGAATTTTAATGTTAATATTATAAGAATCAGGTAAGCATTCAAATTAATAAGATTAACCATTCTATTAGACAGTAATTTGTAGCTAATAGTAACAAAATCAGTTTCAATTATCAGTGAAAATACAGAACTGTAAATGAATTTAACATGGGTTCTCAAGTCTTCAACCAAATTTTATAAGGAGCTGTGAACGACAAATTCAAGGAATTTGAATTACAGAAAAACCATATTATATTATATTAATTTAGACCAGAGCTGATTATGAGTATTAAATAATCCAGATTAACCGGATAATGGGGAAAAATTGAGTAAAACTTACAGATCATATTTACTAAGAATATTAATCAAGAACTAATATTTATACATATATTTACAGAAGACAAAAATATCTCCTTTGCAAACAATAAAAATGTACATAGTTGCTTTATTGCATATTCCATTTACACAATATAGCACCATATGTGATTGGTCACATTAGTGTTAGGAGGTGAAACTAAGGTTTTGTTTACTATCCATAAAATATTTGTAATCTTCTTCCCCTCAATTTCCTTTTCAAAACACAAAAAAATGTGAAACATATAAATATTATAATGGAAATTTACCGATTGTATTTCTCACTTAAAAAAAAACAATCAAAATTTTTTATATACAATATTCCCTAGATATTTCAATTTTTTAGAGCAGAAGTGAATTATTAGCATTTACAGGTATACTAATTGTTTTTGAAAGAAACCAGTGCCCTTTTCATTGATTAATGAACAAACCAAAAATTGTTTCGCCAAACTGAACCAACTGAAATATGTAAAAATATCCTGTTTTGAAAATCATGCAATTTTCTAAAAGAAATAGATTATTACTCCAAATTTAATTTATTTTCTGTTCCAAACAATACTCAAATTAAAAAAAAAAAAAACAAGAAAATATGCTTACTATTTCATCATTATCTATTTCAAAAGGCATCTCTTCACCTTCCTCCATAATTTCTTCTTCTAGAAATAAAAATTATTTATATGTCTTATAATTTTTTACAGAGGAAAAAAGTTTCATTTCCAGAGAATGTAAAATGAATGCCACAAATAAAGAACCTTTAGGTATCAATTCTATTTTTAAAAATATTGAAAGATTTAAAAAAAAAAAAAAACTATCACTATTAATTCACTAAATCAAATCAAAACCAAAATTTTTAAGTCTGATATCTAAAGAAAAATCTGTATTTTTCTTCTTACATTTTTTTTTTACTCTAGAAATATTCTTTACGTTGATTTTCTGTTACTGACCTAAGTGCAAATATATTTAAGATATAACTTAAGTAATGAGACAAATAATCTATCAATTTAAATATTTAGTATGAGAAAATATAAAAAACATTTAACACAAATTTTCATATTCAGAACTTTTATTTTTAAAATATGTTAATGAATTTTTACAATGAAATTCTATATATTTAACTAGTAGGGAAACATCAATAAAAAGAATGGAAAATACATTAAATATACAAATAAATATGAAGTAAACAAAAAAAATCTTTTTAGGGTACAAAATCCTCCATTTGCAGACTATTTCTAAATATTTCAGCAAATACTATCAATAGCATTAATACTCATTTTGAAATTTGAGATTAAATAAATATTTTATGTACAATCCAATGATTCATTTAAAAAAAAAAATTTCTTCCTTTTAATTCATAAAAATGGAGTCAATACAATTGATTTTTCATCATTTAAATTCAAATTACAATTCAATGAAATGTTTTAAATAAAATTATAGAAAATTTTTTAACCTTCTTCACTTTCATCTGTTTCAATGACATGATCGTCTCCAGACATTGCCTGTACAAAAAGAGAGAGAGAGAAATATATTTTTAATTTCTTATATATATATATGATATTCCTTTCTTAAAGCCCACACACACACATATACATAGAGAGAGAAAGTAAACACTTATTGTACTCTTACTGCAACTTACTGTTTGTAAGAAACAACAATTAATAACTAATTTAAAGCTTATTATTTCTTATGTAATGAACAGAAAAAAAAGAAATAGTTAATTTTCTCTAATACTATAATGCATATTTTAAAATTGTTTAAGAGCTTCCTCTTTATTTTGAAATATTTTAATTAACTTATTTCAGATCATATCCTCATTCTTATATTAATATAGTTATGTGTGATTTATTCTCTATTTAAAAGTTAATTATATTTTTAAAAAAGTGTCAAAACTGGTATTTCAATTTACACTTATGATTTTATCACATAAAATTTTGAATTTCAACTCATTTTGTTTTCTAGAAAAAATTTAAAATATAAAATTTAATGATGTTTGTCCAAGAATGGTTTCCTGCTGCCTATTTTTGCCCAACATAAGGTCTACTAAATACAAACAATAGCCTTGTAATTTTGAATCATTGTCAAATGACAAAGTCGACAACTGAGCTGAAATTCAAACTCCTTACTATTCTAATTTGAGGACTTTTGAGTCCCAAAAGATGTATCAGCCCCACACCAGAAATGGTCTTTAGAAGAATCAGAACTTGAACATGCAATCTGATTGAAACTTCATGCCTGACACAAATTCAAAGCCATAATCACTTGGCAACTGAGGATTACCAATAATGTAAAAATGTATAGTATTCCTCGTTCAGATGCAATATAAACTTTCTTAGCGATTGGAATCATGATAATATTTGTAAATAAAAAGAAAAATCATTCAAAAAATAGATAATTTCCAAACACGATGAAAACATTTGAATTTATATTGAAAATTAAGGAAACTAAAAAAAAATGGGCATTAATAATTATTTTTACAAATATTCAATACATTTTATATCAAATAGAAAACAAATTATAAGTAATGAAGGTTAAGGAAACAAAAAACTTTAAAATTTCAATTGAATAATTCCTTTAAAAAAAAAAAAAAGAGTTTTATTATAGTGCATTCTACATCTATTCGGAGAAAAATATTTTATGCCCTTTATATATGTACGCATTTAATTTTAAAAAATCATTTAATGACTTTTACATACATAGATTTTTATATTTAATCACTTATAAAATATAGTTTTGCTCTTTGGTTGTACTAATATGTTTGCAATTTAGTCAAAAAAAAGTGTACTTTTTTACAAAAAACTTTACTAAAACTGCAACTAACAAACAACAGAATTTGTTGAATACAGTTGAGAATAGTAGATTGAAATCAGGATTAGCACAGGGTTTGGGGATTTCTCATAGTCAACAGGATAATATGCAAGTGCCCTATTACTTAAGATCTTATCATTAAGTTATCTGGGATGTTGTGCAGCCAAGAATATGACCTCTCTAACTACTATCTGTTAATAAGGTAATAGTTCATGTTCTATGCAATATTCCAAAAGGAATAATAGCTGTTGTTCCATATCTCTCACAACTCCATCAAAAGAAATCTAGTACATAAAACACTTCAGGGTTATATGGGTTCTGACAACAGATATAATCCCCAAAAGGCAGTTAAAAAAATAAAATTCACTAAAAATTAATGCATTTTATTTTTCGAAACACGATGTCGTTTGCAACTATGACAATCAGTGATATTACCATATTTTTCCAGCAAACATTTTCGATTATTAACATGTTTTTACTAACTTAAATACTGAATTACTTTCCGGCGCAATTTACACCGGATAAAATGAAATAAATCTATAAAACAACTCTTGTTTCTTGAAATTTATTGACAGTACTATGAGAAAAAGCTTTAGATTTTAAAATTGTTTTAATCTTATTTAACTACACATTTCATTTCAACGCCAAAATTTTAATTTTTCACAAAAATACATCTCACTCTACGTGAAATAAATTTCCAGTTAATTCTAATTCATAATGAATTATACATTTTCATCAAGTTTCAGTTTGAATACAAGTAATTACTTACAAAACTTAAAAGGCAAATTATTATGACTTATTTACACTCCACTTGACACTCAGCCACCTATGTCGATTAATAATTATATAATATCGATTATTCGATTTATTATTATTATTTAATTTAGGTGAATTTTATTCTTTATGGTACATTTCGTAATAAAATTGGTAATAATAAATAAAACTAATGAATAAATAATAATTATAGCATTGAAAATTTCATTAATATTCGCTTAATATGATAAAAAAATAAATTAATAATCTGAAAAATTAGTTGTTTAAATTAGTTTTTATAAATCATAAAAATAAATTTTTTTTAAAAAATGAATTGTATTAATGCTATACATTTGAATTAAGAATTATTTTCGAACAATGTCAAGAAGATCCTTGCACTTTCGGTTTTTGTTTTCTTTTTCGTGTCTCTTCGACCTCTTTAAATTTTGTCCTTCAGCTGGTGCATTTGCTCTTCTGCTGTGCTGTAAGTAGGTTCAGTGTCAAGAGGCGTGAATTTTCATTTTGACAGATAACTTTCGTAAGATGAATTTTTGCTTACTATTGTAATTATTAAAAAACTTGAATGTAATTTTTGCTTTTGTAAAATTTTTACTGATAAAATAGTTAAATGCAGATTTAAAATCAAAATTATATGTTTGCAGAATTGACATTGCATGACCTTGCCGGTGTGTTGGTGCACGTGAGATAATACATGCAGATTGACTAATTACCTGAACTTTAATAATCACTTAAGCGCAAAATTTTAAAAATGAAAAATATTTATAAAATGTAACGATTGAAATTTGTCTGCAACTTTTTTTTTATCTAGTGTTGAGGTAATTAAAGAAAACACATGATTGACTATCTGCGATGTACATTTTATTTCCGTCTATTAATATTTGCCTTTTTATATTCGTTTTAAACGATTTGATCATAATTTATATCTTCGTAACACTGAACATTAACAATTTTCATTACTTGTCACGGCAGTCTTGAAACGAGCAACATAATTTTAACTACTTTTTGTTATTATTTGAAATCTGTAAATGTATATAATGTATATTAGTGATGAAATAAGTAAAATTATTAGATTCGAAGCATCTGATACTAAAATTCATATTCCAGCAATCAAACTGAAAATCTTTTGTATAATTTTTGTGTAGTCACATTTTTAAAGAAGATGCATCTTAAGGAAAGAGTTAAATAAATCTCGCGTAGTTAAGGTACTGAAGGAAGTATTTTTAAAATCCTGTTAAAAAATACTTCTTTAAGTTTCGTGTAGCAATTAGGTGATTGAAGAAAATTATGAAATTGTCTTCTGAAGTGAAAATCGGCTATTAAGGAATATTTTATTGTGCAGTGTCCAAAAAAGCTATTATTTTTTCAATGTGAATATAAATTAATATGTTGATAATTGTTAAGTGTGCAAAATATTTTGAAAAATAAAATTAAATGGATATCGATAATATTAAATGACAAATTTTATTTTTATGAATATTCTGCTATAATTAATACAAATACCATGCATCAAAATTTCTCCCAAAGTTTTTTTTGTCTACAAGTTTCTCTGTTTCAGTTTAAATCTGTAATTTGTATTTTTGTTAATATATATTAGGTAATTTAACTATAGTGCAATTAGCTTTAATTGTATGAAAACAAATTTATTTTATTCTTAGGATTATATTAGAATCTTGGGCAACTATTATGGAAGAATGTAATGTGAAATGTGGGAAACTTATGCCACTAGTAAGCAGTTTGGGGAAAGCATCAACTAGACTGATGTAATCTTAGATTTGTAAAAATATCATGAAATTACTTTAATAAACTACTAAAAGGTTTTGTACTAGTAACATTTATTAAATACTTGGATGAACCTGTTAAATTGGAACATTTTTCTAAAGCTTACAGCATTTTAGCATCTGTCCTCAGCATTAGGCAATGACTCTAGTTAATTTGGCTTCTTTCTGAGTGATAATTTTGCCTATTTCTTGCTATTCTAGAAAATTTGATTTAAAATTATGCAAAAGAATTGGAGGGGGGAAATTCATTATTTGGTCAAAGGTGTCATGAAACAGTCTAAATGCATCAATTTGATGAATGTAAAGATTTGACTCTAACTAAAAAAAGTACTAATTAATTATCTTAGTTTATTAAAAATAGACAACTACTGCAGAAACTCTAAAGATTCTATTATTAAATGATTTTTTTCTTTATTTGAAACAGAGTATCTTAATTTTTTTTTCCCCTGCTTGTGTCATTTTGTTTGGTGGCATGTAGTTTTATTGTACTGAAAAGATAAATTTCAATAATTTGGTGTGAACATATGTTTAAAATTGTATATTTTAGGCTGAGCCAAAAGGGTTTTCTATATAATATATAAGTATATCTTAATTAATAACGTCAATTTTTTTTATCATAAGAATCTTGTTTTCTTATTAGTATTAATTCTATAATTTTTCAATTGGTTATATTAGCATCTAATTGAATCTAAATTAATTTATGTAAAATATTTTTACATGAAGACTTTTTACTTTTATTTCAAATCTTCTAATAGGCTTATAGATAAAGGATAATCAATAATTGTTTTTGTTACATGAATGATTTAATTGGAATATTTGGCTACAATGGCATTTTTCCTTAACTTCTTTTAGACTAATTTTTTCATTTTTAAAAATAGTACAAGAAAGCATAAAAAACACTCCACAGATACCTTAAACTTTTATTAAAGAGTTGTAAGAAACAAATTGTAGTTGCTTTTCACTTTACAAACTAGGCTTCAAGTGTAAAATGCACCTTCTGAATAATTGTTTAAGCTATTGAAGTTCTTAATGCTGCTTATGACTAAGAAAACAGGAAAAATGGTTTTCTTGCTTAGATATTAAAAGTTTAAAAGATTTTACTGTAGGAAATTAATAAAAAAAAAATTAGTGATTTTTTTTAATACCTTTTTAAGGTAAGTTTATTTTCTTCATAATATCTGATACTGAAAGTTGATATTTATCAAGGAAAAAGTGTTTGATATTTAATAAGTATGTTTAAAGGGCAGATAGGTCATAGCAATTGTGTGTAACTAGTCTAACATGAACAGCGACTGACATAATTCGATTATAAGTATATTTCAATATTTCTGTTAAATAAATGTTATATTAAAAATTATAGAATTTTTGATCTGTTTTATATAATTTTTCTTCTAATTTAGTTTATATTGTAGGTTTTCATTGCTTGAGCTTTATGCAATATTCTTGTAATATATATTGAGTATTTTGATGTATCTTTTTCATACATCTGGGGGGGGGGGGTGCTGTATTCTGTAATAATCCTTAACAAGTTTCTCTAAATATTTTGGGAAGCTAATTCTAAAGATGATTGTAGATTCACACACCATGATGATAATTTGAAGTTTAAAACTTGCTTCAGAGTTTCATGTTTACTTATGTATGAATCGTTACTTGATTGAAAAAATTTTCATATTCTATTAAAACCTTTTTTAAATATTATGTATAGATCTTAGCCACATATTTAATAATTTTTACTTATGCCCTGCATTCTTTTAATAAAAACTGAGACAACTTGGAAATATTTTCGAAGCATGTTTTTCTAGCTCATTAAGTTGTTTTTAACAATGCATTTAAGTATTTTGCCTAAGTGAAATTTTAAATTTTTGATATCCTTAGTCTAAATAGATACCATTTTTCATCTATTTTTTTATTTAAGGCAATATTTCTTACTTTTAAATTTAGGATTAACTATGCCTATTCAAAAGATTCACGCCAGACAGATTTTTGACAGCCGTGGTAATCCAACAGTTGAAGTTGATGTTGTCACTGAAAAAGGTAATGAAATTGTCATTCAAACAAGAATATAATATATAAAGTTCATGTATATTTTAAGCTAATGATATTTGATTATGAAATGATACCTGTTATAATGGTGCCCACTAAAGTATGAACATACCAATGTTGTCATCAGGCAATCAAGATGCACAATTGAATTGTAGAAATAAAAATTGCATACCAATAAATAATGTTTCAAAAGAATATTTTAAATAACCTTGAACATTACACTTTACAGTATAGGCTTTATCTCCAAAATTGCTTTTAATATTTCATCAAGAACATTTTCTCCAACATATTCTCTTCATATAAATTCTGTAAGATATGATTCAAAGTGCCATGCCTTATTGTTAAGTCACTTTGCAAAACCTTGCATTCTTTTGACATTTTGCATGTGAATATTCATTGTTAACTCTACAAAATTGTATTTATGGTTCTTAGTAAAATGACTGAAGCCTGCTTCAAGTTCTTCAGCTTTGTAACTCTTTTAAACAGTCAATATATTGTTGATGCTTTTTGTACATGTTCAAGAATTTTTTTCTAGGTGTATATTAGCATCTCTAATTGAGATTTAAATGAGAAATCACGTGCCATTCCTAAAAATCCACTGTTATGGTATTATTGTACTCCTGATGTTCTTACACTGGATAAATGAACTTTTGCAGCAACTCTCTTCAACAACAATGCCAGAAGTTAAAATACCTTATTAGCTAACTTGAGTTGGATGTCTTAGTCTGGTTGGCAAAGTGCTACAAAAAGAACTGGTCAATTTTCCTTCTGACCCACTGGACCAGGGGTCAAAACATCCAAGGCTACTCTCCCCCTCCATGGATCAAAAACATACAGCCATTGAACTTTCATCTATCTGTACACTTTTATTGGGATCCACCTAAATTTCCACCTGTTAAATTTTCTGTTAAATGTTTAAAAATCCGCCTGTTAAATTTTTCTTTTGATGGAGAGAACACTCTTCTCATGTATTAGTTCCAATTAATTGTTGCACTTTCATATATATTCAGTTATTTGTCATGCCATTTAATAGACATCAACTTCTCTGCCCATTAGTACATAAATATAATTGCAGTTACAAATGGTATTCTTGGAACTGCTAGATCAATTTCAAAATAAGAGGCTCTTATTTGAACAACTTTTAATATTGCTTCTCCAAATGGTTTCTTTGTTAACATACATTTTTATATAATTGTTTATCCGGTAAAAAATCTTGCTCTTAAAAAAGATTGCAACTATTTCACTATTTAGTAAATTAAAGATTGTGAGCAATGTGTTTAAAAGTGATTATATATATAAAAAAAGGGGGGAATGCGAAATCAGGTATGTTAATGAGCAAGTAATGTCTAACTTGGCTGTATATCTTGGTTGTTTGGTGATTAAAGGCATTAATCGTAATTTGACAGGGGCCATTATAACAATATTTTTTATACATAATGGAAAAGCTCCAAAACTTCAATTACTTAGGTTATTTCTGTCAAAAAAGAATTTTATTTTATAACTTACAAGGAATGTTCCAAAAAAAGTAAGTTTCATCATTTTTTTTTTACATGAGGAAAATTTACTGCCAAAAAGTAAATCATACCATCATGAACTATATACCTTGCACTGTTTTTCAATATAGTTGCAATTGACATTGAGGCATTTGTCATAGTGTGCAATCAGTTTGAAAAAACCATTCTGGTAATCTGTTCCCTGCAATACAAGGAATTGCCTTGCAGCATGTTTCACCTCAATATTGTTTAAGATTAACCCAAGCACAATTAATATGCAGTGTGGACGCCATGCCTGATACAGTATTCTACTTATCTGCTAACACAATGTCCTGTACTCTAGCAATTTTGTTTTCATTCATGGATGTGGAAGGATGTCCACTTTGATTTTCATGCTTTAGGAGAGGGAGGTTCCAGCTCGGGTGTCGTCGTCACTTGACCATGGTTCAAAATTACTAGGTCTATCGCTAATTGCCCTCGTGTTGCTTAAACTAAACTAAATTGATCTTCATGCTCCACACTCCACCTTCTTTCACTGAACATGTGACACCAGCATCCAATTATTTGACAAGACATTATCTCTTCACCTTACACGGTCTGTAGGCATTCATGGATGACTACTACCATGTGTCTATTCATACCAGATAACAGCACACACTTCCATTGTTGACCACGTTTTCAGTCATGTTTCGAGCATGCTATTCTACTGTTACTCTTTTCTTCGTCGCTCTGTGCATGCGCCATTCCTCCTCCACTGATGCTACTTCCGTTGCTGAACCAGTAGTGGGTGTGGATTCTTATGGTGGTTGTTCATTTGATGTACCATGTGCTCTTTAAAAAAAATGACAAAACTTACTTTCTCTCATCTATTGTTTTTTACAATTTTAAGCTTTTTTTTTTTATTTTAGTTCATTTTTATATAAACAAATTTTTAACATCTGTATTTCAGAATGTAACTTAGAGTAATGTAAAATTGAAATTACATTGAATCTTTCAATTGTTGTTGGGGCTATTTTTATCCTTCATATGCCTTTTTCACAATGATATATGACTAGGTTTATATCATATCTTTGTGAAAAAATTATGTCAGAAATTGAGCAAATATAATTAAAAGGACCTTAGTCTTTTTGACTACAGACTTCAACCTAACTACAGACATAGTTAATACAGCTTGCATAATTGTTAAACTAAATTTCTTTATTGAAAGAAATATTGACATTGATATAATACTCGCTTGATAATCCAGCATATGTAAAACTAGAGCACCACCAGGTAACTATAAACATCAGATTATTGGGAAATTGCTAATAATAACACATTTAAATAGTAAATGCTTTGCATTGTATAAAATTTAATACAGAACATGCAATTAAAATGTCAAGCACATGAACTAATGAACGACAAGAAATATACTGTTTTCTATTGATAGCCTATATTATTCCTTTGAAGTAGAAGGCATAAAATAACATCTGTAAAACTTGTCTGCTTGTGTAATAACAGATTATTGGCAGGTTGGAGAGGGGAAATGGGGGAATTATAGACAAAGTACTGTATTTAAATGTAGCAGCAGTGGTATAGTGGTTAGCATGTTTGACTGTGAGTACTGCTGCCCCAGGTTCAATTCCTGATAGTTTCAGCATAGATAACTGGTCATGGGTCAACTTGGCCTCTCATCCCACTGGAATCGATAAATGAGTACCAAGTTTACTTAGGATGTTTACTATGAGGTCCAGTGTTGGACTAGGATACTAGCTAGTTATTAGTGTCCGAGGTCCAAAGGCTATAGAAACAGAGTTGGCGTGGTATAGAAATTAAGTATAAGAGGTGCCAGCTATGGTGTTGTCTTCGTCGCTTGACTGAGGTTGAGAATTACGAAGTCCATTGTCATTAGTTGCTTCTAGTGCGACGTTAATAAAACCAACTACAGAAACGGAGATGGACACCGCGTGATGGAACTTCTTAGACCTAGGCAGACTTTAAGTGTATTTAATATCAATACTTATTATAATATAAGTTTTGTGTACATTTCCAAATTTTGCCAATAATCAATGCAATTATTATAGGACTGTTCCGTGCTGGTGTCCCAAGTGGAGCATCAACTGGAATTTATGAAGCTTTAGAATTGAGAGATGGAGACAAGAGTTCTTATCATGGAAAGAGCGTCTTAAAAGCAGTTGCCAATGTTAACAATATTATTGCTCCTGAACTTCTAAAAAAAGTTAGTATTTGTTACAAAACTTTTTCCATAACCTTTTTACATGTAATATGCAGGTGTTTATATTTCATTATAAATTTTAAAATTTTAGGTCTGATTCTTTTTACTTAGACATAATTGTTCCTTTTCGTATATTATAAATCTTCAAATTCAGTATAGCCTATATCGGCACAAATGAAAATTCTAGTTATAAATATATTTTTTCAGTTAAAAACTTTTTAAATTCAGAAATTATAATAGATACAAGTATTTGATTACCTATTTTCTTCAAAGGTTTGATATATTTAACCCCTGACCTGCTGAGGAAAACTTACGAGATGCGCTCCCCAGTGCCACCGTTTTTCATACAGGCGCACGTAGTTATACGGTGTATTGGAGGGGAAAAAAAAAGGTGCATTTTGCAGTATAAAGCCTTTTTACTTTCACAGAAAAAAGAAAATGAAAAAAAAATACAAAATTTAAAGTATAGAATAACATTTTAATAAAACTTATGTTAGAACTTATCTGCTGTGTTAGATGTTAGAACTTATCTGCTGTGTGATATTTCCTAAAACAAGGTTGAACACATAAACGAACATCACATTCATTACATTGATAGCGGGTTTCATGACGAGCTTTTGTTTTTGAACAAACAATACATTTTTTCAATGCATTTTTCTTTGACGTTGATGGTACTAAGTCCAGAAAGTGTCTAGCAGTAAGTCATAAAGGACAATCACTTTGTAACTTCTGTCGTTTAGCAGATCGTGGTGTAGTAACATGGAATTTTTCTAATATGCGTTCCACCGAATTCATGCGAAAATCGTAATTGTCAATGTTTGGAAGTTGCTTTTTCCATTAGATGAAGGCATTCCAAATAGATATATCCAACAGGTGGCGAAATATCGTTGTATAATACCTCTGTCTTTTTCGAGTTGTTGGATAACAAACTAGTGCCTGATCCGCTCTGTCTACCCCGCTCATCGTCAAGTTATAATCCATAAAAATAGTTGGCTTTATGACTTTTATATCTGTTTCAGAGCAGTTTGCTGTATGGATAGAGCTAAGAAGCGACACATATTTTTTATCACGCCATCTCAATACTGTAATTTTACCTCTTTGAAAAGCAGCATTTTCACCTTCCTTCAAAATAATTTTGTTGAAATTTTTTGGCAAATCACGTCGATTAGGAAGAAGAGTTCCATACACATCAGTGTGATTTTGGATAAGAATGTCTGCTAATTCTGGTGAGAGATAAAAATTGTCAGCAATTACACAATAACCTTTTCCCAAAAACTGTTCAATAAGCGTCATCACTGATTTTGTAGCGACCCCATAGTTCTCGTACTTTTTATCAAGGATTGTACTCTTCCCTGTGTATACGATTGTATTGTGAATATAGCCTGACTATGCTTCAGCAAGCAAATAGTTTTACTCCAAATGGAGCTCTTTTCAACGGTATGTATTGTACCCATGACAGTCTGCATTTGAAAAGCATCAAGCTCTCATCAATGCTCAGATCTCTTTCGGGTGTATAAACACTTGAAAATTTCTTCATCAAGTCATAAAAAACCGGCCGTATTTTTCTTAATTTTGGGTTTGGATGAGAATTTTCATCAAAAGTACTATTATCAGAGAAGTGCAGAAACTTCATGATAAGCTGAAAACGGTTTCTACTCATAATTTTCCCAAAAATTGGAGTTTCGATCAATTTATTTTTAGACCAGTAGAGATTAATGTCGGGTTTTAATGTTATTCCCTGTAAAATGAGTATACCTAAAAAACATATATTCTTCTGTATTGATTGGTTGCCAAAACTTTGTTCTAGATTTCTCTTTTCCAGAATGTTGGTTGATATATTGGTCTGCAAAACAGTTAGTTTCGGTAACGATATGAAGCACAAGCTGCTCATCAAAAAATAACTCAAAGAAGAGAAGTGAGTTTGAAGCGTCCAGAATATTTTTCTTTATTCCTGGCTGTCCCGGAAATGGAAACCGAGGAGGTGGCATAGGTAAATTTTTTGTATCCAGTCGTACCCAACGTCGGGCATCTTTCAGAGAATAGTCACAATCAGAATCCTCTTCATCTGACATAATATCTTATTCCAACGTTTCTGATCCTGAAGATGACTGAAAATAGTCATCTAAATCACTCTCATCCCTGTCAGACATTTTCGTAAAAAGATCAATTTCGCACAATAAACGAAACCAGAAGCAAAAGAAGAATAAAAAAGCACAACCTACTGAAATAGAAACAGAAGCAAAAACTGTACAGCTATGACTTTCACCATTTCAGAAACATCCTTTACCAATACCCTACCCCTCTTCTATGAAATAAGAAAAGCTGTTTCAAACATTGTCAAGGTCATTTTATGGCAAATCAAGGGCGTGGGAGTAGTTTTCTTTATAGCAGTACAATGTAAAGGATCCTACTTCGGAAAGGCGTATATATACGCTGGTTAAGGGGTTAAATGTCATGTAATTTTTCTTTCGCGTGTTAAATTTAAGTGCAAGAACATCTTAACTTCTGATTTTAATCAATGGATAAATGGCAGTTATAAATGTAAATACCATGTGATTAATCTTAAATTTAATTTGGATTAAAATAAATATTTTAAGCAGTTGTAATACCTTTTTATATTTAGTTATTAAAAAATTAATGTTTCTGTTTAGAAAGTAAACATTGCAGGTAAGTATTCTACATTACAAAGACAGTTTTGATTTTTTTCATAAATTGGCAACTATAATTATCCTGAAAGTTCAAGAAGCTATAGATTATGAATTTATTTAGAATGCTGATTTTATTAGTTTATTTAAATTGCAGAATGTTTGTCCTACTAAACAAGCAGAAATTGATGAAATAATGTTGGCTCTTGATGGTACTGAAAACAAAGGTATTTATAATTTCATTTAATTTTATTTGAGTTTGAACATTTAGTAAATTTGATATACTATAAGCTCTCCAATCACTGTAAAATTTTTAAATTTTACAATTAGAATTCTAAATCTTGTACGTAAATCTGAATACTTGCCTGTTAGTCCATTATATGAATCCACACATTGATAATATCACTCCAAAATTTTTAGGAGTTTTACTTATATGTAGAAAGAGTTATAAGCATATTTCTACCAAAGTAATTTTTTTAAAAAAAATTTTAGTGATTTTTTCCATTATTTAACACTATCACTACCAACATTTTCAATTTAAGAACTTGTCCTTTTAAATTTATGTTTTGAAAATTATTACACTTCTTTAATGCCAGATAGATATAAATTATCTGACTTTTGTCAAATTTTAGAAAACAGTGCTAAAAAGTGTCTATTTTGATTTTTTAAATTGTTCCATCCCAAAATCTGCTGATCCAGATAACGGGTTTGGTATGCAAAATGAATATTTGGTCCTCTTTCAAAAAAGAACGAATAAATTATAATCATTTAATTTTAATCACTTGCAGTTCTTTTAAGATTACTCAATGTTATTCAGAAGTTGTTCCTCATAAAAAAAAAAGTTATGCTTTGAGTTGGATTGATATATTTTTCTATTCACCCATGCAAAGAATGGGTATACCAGTTAGTATTTGTTTTCAATACCTGGTATTCATCTATACTTTTTTTATGTGTTTGAATTAGTATTAAAATGCAAATTCTTTCTGTTTTTATAATGTTCATGAAATATTTACTTATAATTTTTGTATTTTTCTAATTAGGTAGTTTGCTTGTTTTTAATTTGAATTTCTAATGAATATTTTAGCTAAGCTTGGGGCTAATGCGATTCTAGGAGTTTCTATTGCTGTTGCTAAAGCTGGTGCAGAACACAAGGTAATTGTAATAAGATTTTGAAATACATTAAATCTAGTTTTCTTTTGTGGCTCTTGGTTAAGATACTCTTGTACCTTGAAGGTCTAATTTTAATAAATGACTATTGTTTAATAAATTATGCCAATTGGACTTTTCTTCTTACTTGTAGAGATAAGATATTATCTAGTTTCTTAATTATCAGTACAACAAAATTGAAAAGCATATTCTCTGATATCTTATACTTGAAAAATTCTTACAGTCATTTAATTCTGCCGCAGTAGCCTAGTGGTCATGGTTTCAGATTCGTGGCCGGTAGTTTTCGTTCAGTCGCAGGTTCTATCCTTGGCCACTTAAGACCCCTGTGTAGCTGGGGCTGATGCATGTTAAATCTGTCGAGGCTCAAAGTCCTCCCATTGGTGAAGGTTAGGAGAAGGTGTGCCAGCTCAGATTTTGTCCTCATTGCATGACCAAGGTTTGAAATTACTAGGTCCGTTGCCAATAGCCCCCATGTTGCTTCTAGTGCAATGTTAATAAAAAACTTAACTCAAATTAATTCTGCCACATTAAGTTTTTTTAATAAAACCAAAATTTCAGATTTTGCTGAAAATATTGATTGATAAACTAAACTTATTTTGTACTTCAACACTTTTTATTTCATCAAAGAGTTCATATTTTAGATTGAGAGTGGGCTATCCACGAGTCAATAATTATTCTGTCTTGTTAATAACTGAATGTTTTGTAAGAATAGATTTGAAAGTAGAAAAAAATATTTTTACTACTTCTTCAATATTATTTAATGACATTTTCTTTAGTTCATATTAAATATTTTGAATTTGTATATAAACTAGATTATATACTGGATTTTCTCTTAAGAAGGGAAAAGATTATGTGGTTCTAAGTAATGATTTACTGGAGAAAGAGAAATCTATTTTCAGTGTAAATAGATGTGACAAATTACACTATTTTCAATACAAATGTCTATCATGAATTATTAAGTATTTTGTAGTTATTGAACTTTAAAAATCTTTATTTAGTACTTAAAGACTTTTGCTGATATTTTTATTGGGATAAACTGGCAAGTTAAAAATTTTCAAATACATAACTGAAATTTTCTAGGGTGTACCATTATATAAGCATCTGGCAGATCTTGCTGGAGTTAAAGAAATTGTTTTACCAGTTCCTGCTTTCAATGTTATTAATGGTGGAAGTCATGCTGGTAACAAACTTGCTATGCAAGAATTCATGATCTTGCCAACTGGTGCCAAATCATTCACTGAAGCTATAAAAATGGGTAGTGAAGTCTATCATCACTTGAAAAATGTCATCAAGAAGAAGTTTGTATTTTTTTCTATAAAATATCTTAAAAGTAGAATACATTTAATTCTGAGTTAGCAAGAAAAAAATTAGGCTTTGTGAGTTTAAATGCAAAGTTTATTTTAAAGAACAATATTCAAATCCTTCATATCCTTATCCAATTCATAAAGTAAATTATGATAGCAATAATTTGTGCTATCAATGAGAACTCCTCATAATGCAATTTTTTATTTAAAAAAAAAAAAATTGGGAGTCTTTCGGACATTCTTGTTAAAAATAGAATTGCATCTATTTTAACATTCTATGGCATGGTGAATGGGGGGGAAGTATATGTTCATGTTTTATGTTCTTTTTAATTTATATAAAGAAAACATAATGGAACCTGAAAATTCAGTTATTACATTAAATTCCTTTGTTTTATTTTTAACATTTACAATTTTCATTCCATTTATATTTTTTTAGGTATCTAACATAAATATGAAATTATATTTAATATTCTATCAGAACAATTTTTTTTTATTTTGTTCATTAAATTTAAATGGTATAAAAAAATGTATTCTAGAATTGCAGTTCATTCCATTACAAATAGTTATTGTTAATTATTTACTTGTGCTTATTATTGATTGTTGTAAATAATTCTTATGTCCTCTAATGATTCATATTGGTTGAAAACTAAATTTTAAAAAAATTCCTGAAGAAAGTGTCCAAATTTGTCAAGCTCCTTTAAATGCTTAACATTATAGGTAGAATTCTGATTTCATTGAATGCAGTTTTTTTCACATAAAAAAAAATAATTTGTAAATGTTAAAGTACTTTTAAATTTGAAAAGGCATTTTTCATGTATTTCATATACAGTATTTCTATGTATTATATCTATAATCCATTCAAAATCAGGTTTGGTTTGGCTGCCACTGGTGTGGGTGATGAAGGTGGTTTCGCTCCTGATATCCAAGAAAACAAAGAAGGCTTGGAACTAATCAAAGAGGCCATTGAGGCTGCAGGCTACACTGGTAAAATTGAGATTGGTATGGATGTTGCTGCTTCAGAATTTCACAAGGATGGAAAATATGATTTGGATTTCAAAAATCCCAATTCTGATGCATCCAAGTTCTTGACACCTGATGAACTAGGACAGTTGTATCTGAACTGGATCAAAGAATATCCTATTGTTTCTATTGAGGATCCTTTTGACCAAGATGACTGGGCAGCATGGTCAAAATACTGTTCTCAGGTCACAAACCAGGTTGTAGGGTGTGTAACTGAAGCTTTCTTTCTTCTTTTTTTTTTTAAAAGTGCTTCTAAATTCATTTCATATCTGTGTTTATTATTTCATGATTTCTCTAAACTATCTCATTAAATTGAATATTTGCATATCTTTAAGAATTATCTGAGACTTGTAAGGCAGTTTTATTCTGGTATTTATTTGTGAAGTGAATTTCAGTAAACGATTACTTGGATTTATAATTTCAAATGCCATTTGAAGTTATATTTCAGTTGAAGTTAAATTTTAAATATCGTTAGAAATTTTTAATTGTTTTAAAATATTTTCAATTTATAGCTCACTATTTAATCTATTTTAAAGTTAATTTATTTAAATTGACTTGTAATAATCAAATGAATAATATACTTGTATTATTCATAATTGTTTTTGAACATTTTTAATATATTGTTGAGGTAATTACAAGGCTTTTTATGAAAAACTTTCATTATATTTATATTAAACTAATTTATTCTTTGAAGCTGATCAGGGGGAAATATCTACCAACAGTCAGTCATTTGAAAATTGTTTCCATTTTTAAAATTAGGTAGTTAATATTTAATTTCTTTAAAATTTAAGTAATTTTATATTAAATGTTTCTGAATGAAATCTTATCTATTTCAGAGATGACTTGACAGTAACTAACCCTAAACGAATTCAGATGGCTGTTGAAAAGAAAGCTTGCAATTGCCTGTTGCTAAAAGTTAACCAAATTGGTAGTGTCACTGAGGCTATTAAAGCGTAAGAAGTTAAATTTATTTTTTAAATTTGGTCCCTTTCCTCTCCTATTTCATTGGATATTACTTATCCATCAAAACTACTAGGTAATAAATTGTGGGTTTAAATGTTTCAAATTTCAGATCTGATTTGTTATGAAGAGAGAGTGCAGAACTGAATGTTTTTAAACAATGTTTATTTCGTTATATAAAATAATTAACCTTGTATATTCATTTATTTCCTGATATATTTTCAACCAAATATGTTCAATTGCTATATCCATGATGGTATAGTTAGAATCCGTTACTTCATGAGTTATTCAAATCAGGAAAATTTTAATACTGTCTTTTCTAGGGAATTATAACCATATTATGATTATTATGTAAATTATCTTACTTGACTAAAATAGTCTGTTTACTTATAATGCTCTGTGTTATTTTTAAAATGTTAATAATATTAATGGATCTCTTGAAATTTTAATTAGATAAGTGTAATATTTTTCAATTGTAACAATTAATTCTATTTCATAAAGTCTTTTTCAAAACAATTAAACCGAAATTGGCAAGAACAATTTTTAAAAATCGTTTTTAATCTACTACTTTGTACCAAAAAATTTAATTTGGAAAACTGAAATACATGATTCAAATTGATGGATTATCTTTTTTGTAATCAGATTTGGAATTCCATCATAATAGATCATAATCTAAAGACTTATAGTCTTGCAGAAACCATTATTTTGTTTCTAAATTGGCATTTGTTATCCGGATTTTTTCTTAAAGTTCGAACTATACGACTACTAAAATAAATAAGCAACAAATTGGAAAATAATATCAATTTTCACTTTGCAGAAATTTATATAACTAGTAGTCTTGCAATCAAAGTCAAATGTATATCTGTTTACTCTATTTTACACGTGCTATAAATCTGCCAGATTGGTTATTGAATTTTGAGAGCTGTATTATTAGCAATGATTAGCAGGAACCATCTGAATACTGTGAATCCACTGGATGGTTGTAGGAATGCTTTGTCAAGTCAAAAACAAGCCATTGTCTTAAGATGCTTGAATGTGCATTATAGAACTATAAACAGACTTTGGAAGTGTTATCAAAAAATATCAGAGGATTGCAACTGCAGCAAACGACAGTTTTGTTGGCCCAAAATTTAAGAGATGACTTAGGTTGCTGACAATGTATGTAATGTAGTTGCAAACCTTTGTGTCCTTAGGTAGTCCAATTGCTTACACACCTTTGATGTGTCATCATGCATTAGAACTTTTGAGTTGGGTCCACAACAACTGGAGTTTACATTAAAGAATTGAGTATATTTTACTGACAAGTCATGGTTCAATCTATAAATTCTTGACAACTTTGGGTATGGAGAGAACTTCAAAGTAAAAGTCGTGTTACGAACATCTGCCAAAGACACCATTATTGTGTAGGTGATTGGTTAGAATGATCAGATTGAGATAAGTATTGCAATACAGGATCATGCCGAGTTTTTGTTTTCTGGGGAGTATTCAATGTTTTCCATTGAAACTGAACCCTACATCAATATATTGCTGCAATAGGTACAGATGCGTTATGAATTTCTTTTACAGTGCACTTGTAATATACTTACAGATTAAAACAAATCTGTTCGTGCAGAATCAGCCTTCTCTCTAAAGGGGCCTGGGTGTAAGAAACCAATTGGGGCCCTAAATTTTTTGTAAAGGAAAAAAAATTTCAAACACAAAAATATATTACTATTGCATGTTTATTTATTGCTTGGTTTTGTTTTTGCTAATACATTTAATTCCTTCAGAAAAATTACAATTTTTTGTAATTTCTCTTTCAATGTTTAATATAGCAAGTGGATTCAAGTGTTCTTCACACATGCTCAACTTAAGTTCAGTTTGGGTGGGGATGCTCGCGAGTTCCCAGAATCAAATAACTAAATATTTGCATCAAGAATTAGTGGCCACAGTAGCAGAGTGGTTATGGTCGTAGACTCACAGCTGGTAGCTTTCGTCGAGTTGTAAATTCGGGCCTTAATGCCATTCATGACCTGCCAAGTAGCCAGGACTGATGCACATTAAATCTGTTGGGGTCCAAAATCCTCCTATTGGCATGGAAGTTAGTAGAAGGGGGTGCCAGCTTCAGTGTGTCATCCTGGCCACTTGACCAAGGTTCAAAATTACAAGATCCATTGCCAGTCGCCCTTGTGTTGCTTCTAGTGCAGCATTAATAAAAACCAACCAAAATCCATGAATAATTAGTTTGAAGATTGTCAAAATTCATAGATCTACCTTAATGTTTACGATGAAATGAACTTCACATGGTATTGACAATGATGAGAGTATTGTCAAGTTTTCATTTACAAGAGTACCTTGCTTTAGTTCTTGATCATGTTGGGGAGGCCTTATTGCATAGCATTCACCACTTCCCCAGATGGCCGGCCCTGTTTTTCTCCAGATAGTAATCTAATAGAGCATATATGTTGGAGGGAATGGGACTGCCAATCACAGTATCCTCTCCAACCTACATGAGTTCCAACATGTCCTTTTGCAGGATTGGCCATGTAGCCAGGGCTAATGCACATCAAATCTATCAAGGCTCAAAGTCCTCCGGTTGGTGTGATGCGAAAATATAGAGGTACCATCTCAGCTGTTGTCCTCGTCATTGACCAAGGTTTAAAATTACGAGGTCTGCTGCCAATAGCCTTCATGTTCTTCTAGTGCAGTGTTAATGAAACCAAACCAAAAACAATTTTGAAGGTTTGGGATTTAATTACAAAATTTGATCAGTAATGTCAAATTACAAATGTCTATTCTAAATTACAGTTCAAAAATATATAAAACCTTATTGACAAAATGCTGTTGTTGAAAGTGGTTGTGATCTTGTTATTGGCATTGTTCATTTGATTCCTGATGCTACCAAAGGCAGGCAGTGTAGCACAAATGATGCACATTAATCCTGTTGAGGTTCCAAATCCTCATGTTAGTGTGAGGTTTGAAATCCTCGTGTTGGTGTTTAAGTTTGGAGAATGGGGTACCAGCTTGGGTGTTGTCTCATCGCTTGATAGAGGTTTGAAATGACATATGCAGTTGCCAATAGCCCTTGTGTTGCTGCTGTGATATTTAAAAAAAAAAATCAATAAAAGTGGACATTGAAAACTTCCAAGACTGTGTGTTTAAAAGCTATGATTCCACCATTTTTGTATATTTAACACTGCATACACCTAACTTAGTTAATCCCATTCCATCAAATATTTTCTGTTTTTTATTCATGAATTTATGTGTATACTTAATTTTTTTAACATTAGCACAGTTGAATTATTTGAATTCTTCCAGTGGTCATTTGCATAAAAATTCTTAATTTAATTGCCCTGTAGTTCAAATTGATCAACATCTACTAGAATAATTGATAATTATTTTACTGGGGAAATGTCAGAAATTTCATGAAAAAAACTAATATTGAACTTTCTTGGTAATTTTTAAATCAATATATGTCGGAACAAATCTTAGTAGTTATATTCACCTGAATATGTACTTGCAAGTTAAAAGTTTATAAGAATACTATTTAAAATCTTCAGAACTGTGTATTTGAATCATAAAGTAAATCCATTAAAGATTGTTAAAACTTTAAATTGTATGACTTATATATGTGAAAATTTTTAGGCACAATCTCGCCAAATCCAATGGCTGGGGCACTATGGTGTCTCACAGGAGCGGAGAGACTGAGGATGCTTTTATTGCTGATCTTGTTGTTGGCTTGAGCACTGGACAAATCAAAACTGGTGCCCCTTGTCGCTCAGAACGTCTAGCCAAGTACAACCAGATCCTTCGCATTGAAGAAGAATTGGGAGACAAAGCTAAATATGCTGGCAAGAATTTCCGCCATCCTATTTAAATTATTGCATCATTTTCCATTCCTGTTTTGAATGTGTCTATTGTTACAGCTTTATATCAAAATTTCCCCGTGATGTTTTTTGTTGATGTCTATGTTTTATGTGAAATGTTCAATAGGATGTTAGCTCTCTAGTCCTTTTCCTCTTCAAATTTTTTTGTTTCAGCTCAAATTGTCTATTCCAGAGAATAAATGGTTGTTGTAATTCAAATGAGTTGTTGTTTTTGTGTTTAACTTATAAAAAACTAAACTTTCATCAAACATATAAAACTGGTATAAATATATAGGATGTAATTTATTAATATTTATCATTTAAATGTAACTCTTAAATTTAATGGTTATGGTGGATTTTCCAAAAAACTGTAGTGCATTCTAGTTTGATAAATTTGCAATGTTCAGACTTAAAATTTTTCCTGTAAATGTAACTTGCACATATGAAGCAATTCAAGAGTGCAAAATTGCTTAAAATATTCTGTAAAATTTTAAATTTGCGAAAAATACTTGTATCCTTGCTTCAAGAACTTTTGCAACCAGTTTCAGAAGTAGTTTATAATTTATACATTGATCGTGCCATATGCATCAGCCTTCATTTATAGAGTTTTAATACAGGAGGAAAGGAAAATAAAATAGAAATGTGTCTAAATATACTTTTCGAAAGTCCTTTTTTTTTTCTAAGGATAACAATATTTATTTCGCAAATACCTTTATTACTTCATAAACATAAATTTAACATTTTTTCATGATTAATGCAGGGAGTGTCCCTATTAAAAAATAAGTGCAACACCCCTATTTATGTCACATGACCAATACTGCGATATCAGATTTTGTTTTCATTCCCAATATCTGTGCATAGGTTGTATTCGCGACTCTTATCTGAATAAATTAGTACTTGAAGTATTCATTAGTCTTTGGAAATTCAGCAACCATGAGACCTAAAAAACATCCTTATTTGAATTCTTGTTTCAAATCGCAGAGATTGTGAAGAGTAAAGGAAATTATAAAGACTTTGCTTTCTAAAAAAACTCAAACTTTCTAAAAACCCTAAATTTCAGAAAGTAGGCAATTGAGCTTATCTGGAATTACTTTAAGAGATGTCTTAGAAAGACAGATATATTGTTACTTCAATTCTTAATAATATTTAATAGGTTGTGTACTGATTTGATGTTTAATGTGGTCATAATTTTTCAGAAATAATTTCATTCAATTATTAAGCAGCTTCTAAGAATTGCATTTTTAAGTAGTTCTTTAATATATTCACATTTATTTATTCAATATATTCACATTATACTCATGCAGCTGATTTATTAAGACAGAATAGATATTTAACATAAAAGTATATACACATAAACTAACCTGATGTTATATCACACTTTTTTTTTCCATTTTACTTTAAATAAAACTACCTTTTCGCATGTGTATTTTATATTAATCCCTTGAAACTATGGTTCATAATGAAAATTTACTACGAGCCTAATACATGAAAATAATTCAAGTAATATGAATATTTTATTTGGTAAACAAGTTGGTTGAATGTTTCAGGTACAAATGGCATCTGAAATTACAATGGTAGAACACCAATTAAGAATATAATAATTTAAGGGTTAGATCATAAGACATCACAAACATTTTTGCAAAGGAAATCGTTCTTAAAGTATTTTTATTACAAATACTTTACGATCACTACATTCCATTTTTTGTTTTACCAAAATTATTTTCAAATCTCGTGAAAATACGACAAAAAATTTGTTTTCAGTTAAATACTTGTGTTCATTTTGAATTAGTTTCAAAACTACCTTTTCTTTCCATTTCATAATCTGGATTATAAATTTATAATCGGAACTCAAATTGTTATGAAGAAAAAAAAATCCCCTGTATATATTTCTCATTTAAGACAACCTGAAATCTGTAAATATGTTATAAAAATAAAAAATTAATTGATATTGGATTGCAATTACCCTTTTTATTACTTTGTATTTCACTTATGAAAAGAGAAATAAAGGGGGAAACTGATTTCGTTATGCATTTACATTTTATTAAGTTATATAAATTTTAGTTTGTACTACTAAATACATAACATAGAAATCTAAAATTATTTCATTAATAATTTCAGAGCATGAAGTATTTGTAATAGAATAAGTGCCTTCATATAATTTTATTAACTATAAAATGCTATCAACATATAATTTGATCTCCTAAAAGAAAGTAATGTCCTCCAGTCATTACAATTCTTAGAATTACAGCAAATGTTTAACAGATTTAATCTTCCTTTGAATTATGCAAGAAATAATGGAGAAAGTGGAATGAAAAAAAAAAACTACAGAGCTATTTAAAATAAGTAATTAATTCCTCTTCTGATCAGCATTTCCCCCAGAGCTTGAGAATTACGAGCACATGGTACAGATAATTTCATTGTCAATAAAGCATTCTATTTTACAGGTATTTTTTTTCAAAGATAGCAATATGAGTATATCGTTAAAATGATAATACCGAGGTATAAAGGGCAAGTATCGCAAAAGTTAATTAATAATATCCACAATAGCAAAACTCGGAACAAATCATTACAAGGGCGTGAGCATTCATCTTGCAAACACAAGAAAATATATCAATTGCAGAAATAGCCTGGATATTCATTTGAGGTCCATCCATTTAACTGAACCTTTTGAAACTCGATTTAGCCCCACACATCTATTAACCCTCCCCCCCCGACGAATTTCTCTACAATCGTAAGCCACTTGATCTGACAGTTACTGTCATTCAAAACTTAGCTACTAAGGCCATCTCAAGATAACCTTGACTCAGCATTACCCATGGACATAACTTCATCGTAAAAGTGGTATCGAGTCGCTGACTATAAATCACTCCCTGAGCTGGGAAGTTCTATAAGAAAATAAACAGGGCTAAAACTGTTTTAAACACAGCTGTGAAAGAATGGAGCATCTTTTAGCAAGATATAATTGCAAGCATTCCTGATTTTGATGAGGCAAATGATTGTAAATACATTCCCTATGGAGGGCTAGTCGTTTCATTCCCATTCAGGACGATACCCGCAGTCTCAGTCGTTTGAACTCAAAAAAATTAATAGAAAATTAAAAGCTCAAAGTCACGGAAAATATTCGAAGTTAAAACAAAAACGGAATAAATATTTTTTTTTTTTTTTTATGATGGAAATATTTTCATAATTTACGTTTAAATTTTTTTGAGATTACCCTGTTTCTTACTAATTCAGTGATGGAAATATAATAGAAAATCATAATTTTTTGAAAATTCTTCAATCTTTTATTCAATTTGGTTCAGAAATTATTAATGATATATGATAAAATAATATCCCTGACAAATCAATAATTTCGACTTTCATTTATTAAATCTTTAATTTTTTTTCCCAAGAACAAATTTCATTAAAAGAAAAAATTTAATTAAATCTGCTTATTTTACTCTGTTCTGATCTTTTGATATATACATGCACATATATCTTTTTTAAAAAAATGCAAATAACGGAAGAGAATTGACACTTTTTTACAAGGTAATGCTAACGTGAATGTATTCTATTAAAAATGCCCACGTTCAATGCTTCAGTTGGATGCGAGATTTCACTCCCGTTTTTCACGTCTTGATGAAAGATCACCATTCCAATTGCTTTACTTATATATTTTTTCAATAATATTTGTCATTTCCTATTGAATATTTTTCCTTTTTTTTCAAGCAATAATGGAATTCGCCTGTAATTTTGCAATTCAGGAAATCGGAACGCATATGTATTATTGCGCACTTTCAATTTTTTGTTCGCAGAATTATAAATTGGTTGTTATTAACACTGCACTTAGAAGTAACACGACGGCTATTAGCAGCGGATCTCGTAATTTTGAACCTCGGTCAAGTGACGAGGATAACTCATGAGGTCGCATATCCCTCTCCCAACTTTCACACCTCGCCAATGAAAGAATTTGCAACCTTGATAGATTTTAGTGCATAAGCCCCACTGCAAGTCTAGTTGTATCTGGACTCAAACCCACAACCTGAGGGACACAATGCCAACCACGAGTTCCCAATCATAAACACGAAGAGTTTCTGTGGACACTGCAGAATCATAAATCCACAAAATCATGAAATATTTCTAAGTATTCCATAAAGATACAAGTACAATAATGCGAACTGTTTTTAATTTTGTAAAAATGGAAAGTATTCTTCACCTGTAATTTGGTGAAACAAAAACAGAATACTATCCGTATGATATCAAACATGTTATTTATTACAAATGCTTTATAAAATTAGTTTAGTTTTTATATTAACGTCGCACTAGAAGCAACACGAGGGCTATTGGCAACGGACCTCGTAATTTTGAGCCACGGTCAAGTGACGAGGACGACACCTGAGCTGGCACCCCCCTCTCCTCATCCACACCACGTCAAATTGCTTTATAAAAAACGATGTATAGAAATTTCACTTTGCGTGTCTGATAATTAATAATACAAACATTTTTATCGCTAAATATTCCATTTATATAGCTCAAATTTCAAAGATTTATGATATATTTATATGCAAGAGCTATGTTAGGAGGGGACAAGGGAGCCAATTCCTTTAGGGGGGGGGAAATTACATTTTATTCAAATTCAGCCGCCTGAACTAGGAATTATTTTTAGTACATTTATGCAAGTGTTGTCTCATCATTTTTAATTTCTTTCTCGTCCTTTTGTTCCACTTCTCTAGCTGTAAAAATTTTATTAGAAATACGCACAAAATGTCATAAATCAAGACACGGCTATTTAATTTGTGCGTAGCAGTTAAACTGGGCGATTGTTTCGTTTTATTAATGTCGCACTAGATGTAACACGAGGGCTTTGTTATACTGGATGAAAAATTGCGGTATTCCATGCTTCCAAACATGAATCATTCTTGACATCGTTCGCTATCGATTGAATGTGGACATCAGATGAAAACAAAAACATTTATCGGCGTTTTTAAAGCAAAGACTAAACGCATATCTAGGAAAGGCTATTTGACAATGAACACCTTACATTCTATACTGTAACCGGGTAGTAAATGAGTTGTTTTTAAATACCCGATTAAATATTATTTCGCACGCAAGCAATCTACAACGGTATTTTATACTTTTCTTACAAAAACTTACCGTTTTGCATCTAAATTTATAAATTGTATTGCCTATATTCTCCTTATACTCCCCGGCACTATTTGTTGTCTAGAGAGAAAAAAATTTTGCTTCCCCACCCCCTTAATCGCTACCACTTTTTACTATTTGAACATAAGAGAAAAACAGAAGAGTATACAATTTACCATTTTTTTATTCATACACATCTTTCCCCCAACTTAAGATCAAGGTAATAATAGTTTATTCTAAATCAAATCAATATTATTGTTTATGACTTAACTTGGACTAACAATTCCTGAATGATAATTCATGTAAAAAAAACTTACTAAAATAGAGTTGGTAAAACAAAATTTACTTATTTTCCAATTTAGAACATGGTATATCTAGATGTTTACAATAAATACGAAGAAAATATTTAAAAAAATTTAATAATTTAATATATTTTGTTCTCGTATTTGGAATAACTTCATATTCTTAATAGTTGAAAGTAGCTCAGAACATTAAGTATAGTATAGCCGATTATTTTAGTAAAGCTACTGGAATATTGTCCGCACAAACTTTTTTTTTAATTTAGCTGCCTCAATTCAAAAATATGGATAGATATCAAGAATGTCACTTTCTCTTAGTCAAAGGAAATAAGATCATAAGCGTTATGGAATGCAAAATAAACGAAGTATTTTTATAATATACAATAAATCCCTACAAAATCCAAGAGATGGCACTCATAACATCAAAAATTGTTTTTAGTAAGCATCATGACTCGCAACACAGCAATCTTAAGTTTCAGCTCTCATTTTGGAGTTTTAGTAAAACATATAATTTAACTGAAATTAAAATGCATCAGAAATGGGCAGCCTATTCCTAAAAGTAGCAAAATATTTTTGTAATTTTGGATTAAAATGAAATATTGAGAATGGGAGGAAATTTGAAATATTGTCCTTTCTGAATTTCAAAAACAACAAATACTTACACTAATTCATTGAACAAATTATTGATCATCACAAAAAATCTTTACTTTCTGAAGTACAGATTACATATATAACAAGACAGAAGTATTGGATCCCTTTTTTTCATAACCGAATTAGAAGACTAAAGAAGTATAACTTGATCTTGAAAAAAAGAAAAGAAAACCAAAAGACGAGATTTACCAATATAGAATTGTGCTTTCCACACTTTGAAGGGTTGGACTGAGCTATGCAGATCTCGCAATCACAAAACCGAATTTGATAGTAATATTTTTAACAGCATAAGAGCCGTATATACAATTATGCTGATGTGGCTCTATTAAAAAGAAATGTTTCGCAGCAAAATGCACTGCATTCAATACAAAATGGCAACTGCCCCCATAAAATCAATTTCAAATCCAATTGTCAAAAAAAATTTCAGCCAACTGCATTCTACTAGAAACTGATATTTTAAATAATCATTAACAGAACACTTTCATTATTCATCAAAATCTTTTGACTTCTAACTAGCCCTCTATTTTTAAGATGCAATAGTGCTTTCTGGATACAGCACATTTTACGTAAATATCTGGATTCTTATTTTCCACTGTTTTTTTTAAGTTAATAAAAAATAAACGTGCCCATAACAGATGTGTTATATTAACATGAATGGCTATATTACAAATAGTATGAATTTTATATTTTTTTTCCTTCCACAAAAGAAATCAAATTAGTGTAATTTGGCCTTTGAGCAAATAAAATCAACCAAAAAAACTATTTTTCTCACCATAGTTCTTCATAGTCATGGTTATATATGGAAAGGAAAAATGCTAAATAACAGCATAAAAACAAAATTAAAGTTCAACACAACACAAATGCTTTTTAGTGAGGTGAATATGAACTCAATATTGTACAAGACTCCAGTACCTTTGAACACAGAACAGGTTGTAACCTCACTCTGAAAATGTTCGAGGGAAAAATATCGACCTAGAATTGGTTCAAACCACCAAGTAAAAATGCCAATAAAATTGGAAGTTTTATAAGTCTTAACTAGTATTTTATTTAGTCTTGTAAATATTTTTTTCCTATGAAAAACATTGATTGACAAATTAATACACAGAGAGTAATTTTGAGATATTGTGCATTAATTATAATAAACAGTACAAAAGCATGTGTAATTTTTCCCAACACAATCCCCTCCCATTTAATAAACTTCAAATCAAACATTCAAATTTCTATGTGAGAAATGAGTCAAGTAAAATTGTTGAATCATTTTCAATCCACCAACTTTACAATCAACTGTAATTTAAAAAATAAACTAGCTAATAAATGATTATTAATGAAATCACTTTATTTTGGCAAAGCTACCAAAATACACCTTTTATTTGGCCAAGATACACCATTTTTAAATTCTATGACTGATAAATGACCTGAACATATCCCAACAAGAATTGGTCTCATTACAAAGAATGAAACTAAAACATACTTCAAATAAAAAACATGTTATTTCACATTTTATTTAATTCAAATTTATTTGTCCTCTGGTTTGTTATAAACAAATGTCAGACAACACTTCCCACAATATTGGCGATCAAAGTGAGAAGCCATGAAAGAGCCAGCCCCACACTCTTCATTAGGACACTCTCTTCTCAAACGTGTTATCTTCCCATTTTCATCAACCTAAAATGGAAAAAAAAAAAAGTCAATACACACACAGAAGACATTCATGACTTTTACAAATGAAAAAAATTATCAGAGCCTTAATTTCTTTCATGTGCACTCTTCATTCCAATTCATCCACCATGAGCACAACAGTAAGATAAAAACAAGAGAACCTTGCAATACCTACACCATTCACTCATGGGTGTTACAGTTATATAACAGGATGCCAGGAGCACAAGAGTACAATCAGAGAATGGATGAGAACTCATCATTTTCATTGATATTATACTATTACACTTTATAATGAAAAGAGTATTA
>BMAW01127715.1:184690-213889 GCA_019974015.1 Nephila pilipes | reverse complement strand
ATCACACAACATGGCTCTTTACCAAAAAAACATTAAAACTGCATCTGTCAATAATTCGATATAAACACCAACGTTTTTAAAAACGTTTTTATATGGTGGCAAAGTTTATTAGAGAAAATTATTGAAATATTAGTTAAAACTGTTGGTTATTTTTAACTTTAAAATTTATTAAAAAAGAGATATTTGTGAGCGTATTAAAAAATTCATAATACTCATAAAATCAAAACATGCATTTGAAAATTTGTAAGTCATTCTATTAAAAAAAATGGGAACCAGAATTCTGAAAAAATTATTGTGATAAGACACGGAGCCAAATATTGGAAACTTTCTTTCTTGCGAATGATTACTGACTAAAAGTCAGCAACCCTTACTATCTCTGAGATAGTAAAGGGGAGATAGTATCTCCCTTTTGTGAGTACAAAAGGTTTACGATACCGCATGCTGCGTGGTGAGTGCCCGGTGCTCCCAGAGGGGGAAAGAAATTGTTTCCTCAATCCTAAAAGCGCCGAGAGGAAAGAATATTTTGACTTATTGAAATTATTGAAATATTAGTTAAAACTTGCCGCAAACATCTAAATGTAGCATTGTTAGGCGAGTACGAACGATTCCCAAAATTTAAAAGCTCTAGCTTGATGGGAAGTTGGTTAAATTAACGATCGAAAATTTGATGACACTCACACACACCAAGTGAAATTCAGAAAAACGTTGTAAAAAGGTCTCATTCCATGCATGATTTAAATTTTGAAATTAAAGAAAATATTTTAATTATGAGTTAATAACCAATTCCATCAGACAAAACAATTGCTCAAGATTTGTCATAACATTTTTAATTCTATATGTTTAAGATTAGAACTTTAGATTTTTTCTCACGTCTTTCAAACAGTAATTCCAAACCTTATCACACAACACGACTCAATGCCAAAAAATATTCAAATTCATAATTACATTAATTGATCAGAACTTTTTATTCATAACTTTAAATTTCAAAACTTAAGGAAAACATTTCAATAACAAGAGCGACAGGGTAGATAGATCTTCATACAAATTCCTTTCATGCCTTTTACATTGCATGCAAAACACTGCCACAAGATAATTTTGTGACATTTTATTTTTATACTCTAATGAGGAATTTCTAATTTACATATCTAAAGGAGGAGTTCTCTCAGATAAACAGCTTATTGATTGTTTTCATTTCTTTCAAATAGTGATTCCTAACTTCATCACACAACACACTCTTTTTACAAAAAAAAGATATTATTCCGAAACTAAATTTGTCAGAGGATTCTTTCTAACTATGATTTTAATAAAAGAAAGCTACTTTAATTATAATACATAAAAAAATACTTTTCCAAGTGTTGAACAATAGATTTCTACAACTCTTTAAAAAATAAACCCAAAATAAAGTAAAAAAATAAAAGTTTTTCAAGAATTGTTTTTGGCATTCACGTCTCAAATTTCCACATTATTACAATCATTATTATTTTTTTTTTAATTTCAATAGTAATTCCCGATTCCACAGTTGAAACATTAAACTTCTTAATATCATGTGACACTTCTAAACTACAAAAGAGATATTTAAATACATGCCTTCAGTTATTTGAAATTGTAGTTATATTGTAAAAAAATTAGATTAAATTTCATCTGATGTGAACAATATTTGTTCAAACAACATTTTACAAATTAAAAAAAAAAAAAAAAATCTATAAAAAAAATTCTCTTCCCCCTCCTAATTGTTCTAAAAAAACGAGTCCAGACATAAAATATTAACATCTAATAACACAAAATTGAAGTATAAAAATATCTATTATCAGGTATGTATTTTATATAAACCATTTAAAATCGATTATAATTTCAGTATTAATTTTCACATCATTAAAAAATTAGTTTGGAATGAACAGAACAAATATTTTGTAATATACAGAAGTTTGAATTTATCAACCAATATGACAGTGACATTTACACAAACCACCATTTTAAAACATTAATCATCTAATAAAAAAATAACAATTATTCCAATGATTTCAAAGGAATTCCTTACAACTTTGTTTAAGTGTTCTGTAGTTTTAATGCAATCTCAGTCAAAAAAAATTCAAATTAATTACTTTGATCTGAATTATAATTAAAAAATTTAATATCACAAGATTGCATTCTAACCAATTCCATCAACTTTTATGAAATTAATAACTTAATCATAATTTTAATGAAGCAAATTAAATATTAAAAATCAACAATATTTTCAGATTCAAATAGTAATCCTCTCGAATTTAACATTATGTTATAACCAACATTAAAATACAATAGACTGAAACATTAAATATTCTAGTTATGAAAAACACTAAATTCATGTACTCAATTTTTAATTATTTAAAAAAATCAAAATCATAAAAAATAACTATATATTTACAAATGCATATTTGAATTTCTATAACAAATAATTTTATGAAAATTATGAATTAACAAACTACTTTTGGATTCATAAAGATTTGGTTTTCAGAAAACAGCAGCTACAGGTTATTTTCATCAAATTTCAAATGGTAATTCCAGTTTTCATCATAGAACAATTTAATGAAATTTGAACAGAATAAATCATTACCTTGTAAAATTTGAGAACAGATAACTTAACCTTCTTTTTCTTATGTTTATTTTTCTTAGGTGTGGTGTAATTCTTCTTCTTACGCTTTTTGGCACCACCTCTCAGGCGCAAGACCAAGTGTAGTGTCGACTCTTTTTGAATGTTGTAATCAGACAGAGTTCGACCTTCCTCCAACTGCTTACCGGCAAAGATCAATCGCTGTTGATCAGGAGGAATACCTAAAAAATTTTGAATGAAATACATTTTTACAAAATTAATGAAACAAATTATAAACTAAAATATTGGTACGATCCTAATTCCTGCTTCGTGACAAGAAATTTTTGTTGGCAATAAATTACCAAATTGGATAACCTAACATAAAATTCAAAAATTGTGTAAAAAGGTAAATTTATATTCTACCATAAAAATAGCTGTTTCTTGTCTTAACCTTTTCACTCCAGGCCGGGCCCCTCGTTCAACTGGACACTTGACCAACATCTTTTTTATTAACATCAATAGTTCATTACCTAGCCATGCCTCACTGTTTCAAAGTATTAAAAAGAAAGTGCATTTAAGTAATTATTCCTGGTTCCATAACAAAGAGTATCGGCAGTTTATACAATAAACATGGGGAGCAATGAAGCATCCATTAAAAAATCAGGCTGCACAGATGGAATATCAGTTTCATCACTACCTAGCCAAAACACCTTGCGATTCCAACTTTTAGTTGCTTCAACTGGAAACATGATGGGTATTATCAGAACAACATTTTCATAAAGCTTTGTGGTTGTAATGAAGATATGTAAAAATGCATGGCATAAAAGAAAACCACTTAAGAACTAATAGAAAACATTTGCAGACCATTTTCAGAAGAAAAAAAAAATCTGTATCCATCTGGGAAATAGTTGTTGATCTAGCTATTTTCAATTCACTGCTCTGAAACCAATGTCATTTGAATTTCTAATACTTTTGGTGTGCTTATTTTTCTTTGGATTGTTGACCACATTAACAACAAATCATGCAATACTGCTTTCAAAAGGGAAATTTAAATTTTTCACACTTGGTATATGCTTACTTTTTTACCCAATTTTCTTAAACTATCTATTCAGGACGTTTTTAATGGACTATCCTTTTATAAAATTTTGCTGGACTCAACAATTAGTCCTAATTGGATCCAAACTAGTATGAGAAAGGAATTAAGTTCACACCCTCTTATTTATACTGTTTCACCTTAAGTTGGCAGCACTGATAAAGCTACAGTGGGTTAGGTTACACTGAGAGAAGGGGATGATCAATAACAGACGAATTTCACCATATTTGGTAAGAAAAAAATGTACACAATTTTTTTTTACAGGTACACATCACTCACTTATAACACCCATCTCTATCAGGTTTTATATCTTCATCCAATCCATTGCCAAAGTTATCTCCAAATAAGTTTTATGAATCATTATTAGAAATCACAAGTACTATTTATCACATTATAAATAGTTAAATACATAGGGTGGTTTAAAATACAAACCAACCTCATATAAATATTAGTGACTCCTTCCTTCGCATTTAGGTGCAATCAAACCTACAGTTAAATTAGAAGAGGCTTCATAACTGCTTTTAATTTTTATATCTTGAAACACTAGACTTTGAGAATGTTATGTAAACTAACACAAAAAAATTTGCAATTTACAATGGAAATTTTGCTTACTTGTTAGGCATCATTTTAAATTACTTTATTACTAAGATACACAACACATTTAAACAAAGAATAAGATTTGCTACTAAAGTTCAAACATATCTAAGTCATCACTCAAGGAGCAGACAACAGGCAGTTACCCTTTAAGGGGCCTCTCGTATGGGACACAGAGCCCTCATTTTTCAGTTTCCACAAATGTCCATCAATCACCCAGGTCTCATACAAACAGTACTTTGATGGTCTTTCATCAACTCCCTAATTTTTCTCAAATAATTTCTGTCCCATAAAATGTCTTTTGGAAGCACAGCTGTCTTTTCATTTCCTCAAATGAAAATCCCATGTCTTTCAAAACTATCATATACAAGGTAGTCAAGCATATATTTCTCAAAAAAATATCGGTTTCATCGTTCACTTCTTTCAGAACTTTGTCTAACATAGGATTATCATTTTTCTTTTTTTTTAAAAAAAAAAAAACCAAGAATTTTTCGTCAAATGCATGACAACATAGTCATACTTAAACAACCTCCTGCGCTTAATTACGGCACCAGGTCTTTTTTCCTGAATAATTTAACATCTTTTCTTTCTGCAAATGAAAAATTATTCTTTTAGAAACACTAGCAGTTAAGAAATCTTTTTATCTATCTGATTGATATATTCTTCAGGGTTTTCAGATCAAAGTCAAGAATAACCATTCAATACATTTCTCCAGGCTCCATTTTGGATTGACATTCCTTGTTTTGATGTTTTCAGAGATCAATGAAATTCCTTCTTCAGCAATGTTAAGAATGTCAAACAAAAATGAAAAAAATGGAACAAAAGATAAGAACTGTAAGCATGAATGGTAGCAATTACTCAAAGAGAATGGGAAAGAATTGATGTGGAAGCATAGCAAGCTTGCCAGAAATGTTATCTTGAATCGGTTTTTCAGCCAAACTGGAAATCTATGACAGCACTGTTTAGGCTGTATTCTTTTGCTAAGATTAAAAAATAAATGTTTTAAACATTTTATTAACGTAAAATATATCTTTAAAATCAAGTTTTTTTATGTTCGATATTTTAAAAAATTTCTATGCATTTTTCACATTTTAAAATCAAAGAGCTATATTTCAAGTGGATTGATATATTTTCTTTTTTCCCAGTGCTACCAAGTTAAGGTGAAACTGAGTATGAAATTTTTGTCAGAAAATAAGGTCCAACTAATTAATCAAAAGACAAAATACATAAATATAGAGACAAATGGCTTAGGGTAAAAATATATTTACCTTCCTTATCTTGAATCTTTTGTTTAACATTTTCAATTGTATCACTCGCTTCAACCTATACAGAAACAAATTTTACATAAAAAACACTGAATTCTTAAGAAAATCAATTATTAAACGGCACAATTTAAAAAACAAATGTCTAATTTAAACAACATGCTTATAAAATAAACTATGGAAACGACAGAGATAAAAACAAAACGTATTAAAATTGAATTTGGGCTCGCAAAAAATTATCAGTAGAAATATATTTTACTCCTATCTTATTTTCACACCATTTACAACTTCAAATTTAATATAATGATACAATTACAAAATATTAAATTATCATATAATTACAATAAATTAAAATATACAAACAATTGTGCTTTCTTCCAGATTACACACTTAATCATATGTGGGTGAGCTGAAAAGTTTCCGACATCAAGGAAAGATGGCAGAACTTGTCAGTAAAAGCTAAGGAATGTGCGCATCTTTTGACAGTTACCAAAATTTCAGTCATTTTGGATAGTTATCATTTGATAACAGTTAGAGCAAGTCGGTGTGAGTATTTTTGTAAAAATGGGGGGAAATCTAGAATCAGGATGTCATTAAACATGTTTTTGAAAGGCAATACATCTACAACAATAAAATGAATTGGACGCTGCATACAAAGACTCTGCACCATCATTTACCACTGTGAAATTTTGAGCAGCTCAATTTAAACCTGACCATACCAGTTTGGAAGACAATGAATGTTTGGGATGTCCAAAAACTACAACTAATGATAATAAAATCATTAAAGTTCACTAAATGGTGCTAAACCATGGTGCTAAACCATATTAAAGAGGCCATGAATATGTCCAAAGAGCATGTTTGTCACATATAGAATCAAGATTTAGGGATGAGAAAGCTGTTTCGAGCACTGGATACCATGTTTGATCACATTAGACCAAAAACGTGCTCAAATGAACATTTCCAACACTCTTGATGCAGTTGAAGTGCAAAAAAAAAAATCAGTTTTGACACTTCATTAACCCCTTCCAGTAAAATGAGTCATGTCAAGTCGTGGGAAAAAGAGAAAGAGAGATGGAGAAATTTTTAAGACCAAGTTGTGTGATTGAGTACAATAATGGAATTGGAGGCTTCAATAAAAATTATTAACAGTTAGCGTGTTTTTCAGTTTTGCGAAAATAGATGGCTATAAAAATTTATTTAAATGTTTGACATTGCACTCTACAGTTCCTATGTTTCAAATTAAAAAAAAAAATCAATACAAACATAATCGGAATTGCAAGCTTTCAATTGGACATAGCAGAGCAAATCCTACAAAAAGTTACACTATCGGATTATAAAACTTGTGGGCATCCTTCATACAGTGACACCCTGACTAGGTTGCAGGCTAAAAGAGGATGACATTTTCCAGAATATATTCCTTCAACTCAGGACAAAAGAAAACCTACAAAGAGGTGCCATACACGTTACAAGAATAAAATTAGAAGCGAAACTCTGTGGCAGTGTAAACAATGCAGGATACCTTTGCACTTACCAGTGTTTTGAAAAGTACCACACACTTGAAGAATATTAACTATAGCTAGACTTTAGTATACTGACTTATGGATTTGGCGAGATTTTTTCAGGCAATAGGTAACCAAGTCATGGCACTTCACTTGCCATCGGGGACAGCAGGAAAAAAAATGATGGCTTTTTTAATGGTTTTTATTCCAATGAAATTGCTCCAGGCCCAAAAATAGCTGACTCAGTTGGGACTTAGAAATTTCTTTTATCCTTTATTGTTGAAACTTTTTCTTTGGAAAGACACCATTTTTATTGCAGGTCTGCTAGGACTTGACATTACCCTTTTCTTATTATTTAACTTTAAGTTAGAATACATTAGTTAATATTAACTATTATTTAAATTATTTATTAATTAAATTATTTTAATTTCTAATCATTTTAAACCTTACTTTTTTTTTATTTCTTATAAATATAAATTATATAGCTACTTTATACTACTTGAAAAGTACTCTTATTTGTACAAATAAGAGTACTCAGATTATTCTCTTATTTGATTTATTTATATTATTTTTGTAATGATTATTTTAATTTCTGATCATTTCTAACATAACTGTTTGAATTTCTTATAAATGTAAAATATTTAGATTACTTGCGAAGTATTTAGACACATCTTAATTTTATTCAGATTCTCATAAATAGATTAGTTTCATAGCATCCATACTATTTTTATTCATTTTAAATTAGATTAACTTTCATTAATCATGTCTTCAATTTGAGGGTCTTTCCTAAGTATGAAGAGATTCTAACAAAAACTGAAAGTTTTTATTAGAATTTGCAAGTTTTTTATATGGAAGGATGACTTATGGCATTGATGGAACTATCAGATTTTTTGCTTATTCTTGGTTAATAATCAAATGCTATTTTTAAAATTCTTGAAGGAAACTGGGCTGATTAAATCTCAATACATTTGTCACAAGTACAATTCTCCAAAGAAATTTGCAGCTAATTCTTTGTCTGACAACTATTCCTGGATTTGCATGAAATCTACCAACTAGGTTTGTGGCACCACAAGCACGAAAACAATTCGGCAAGGATCTTGTTTTGCCAACAGCAAACTAAAATTTGCAGAAATATTCATGCTCATGTTTCAAAGGCGATACAGGAAAAATAGGTTAATGAATCAAAATTTGGGAATGACAATGCAGTTGTGACAGTTGCTTCAATCACCAAATGCATGAGCCTATTTCAAATACAAAGATGTATTCTAAATCAGCAAAAAAAGAAGATTTATGTTACCGAACCTGCTCTTATAAAGTATTAAAATGAAGGTATGGGTGGAGTTGATTTTCTGGATCAACTTCTATCATACAAACCGCAGCTCAAATAAAAAATGGTACAGGAATTTATTTGCAAATGCTTTAAATATTGTTGTAACAATATCTTGGATAATATATAGACATTAATGCAAAGAATTAAATGCCCCATTTAGAATTTCGTTGAGATATTACGCTGAACTTGCTGCGTAATATCAAAACAAAACTTATATCTCAACCTGGACCAAAAATCCATGTTCCAATTGAACTTAGAAAAAAGATAATCATTTTCTGAAATCTACATCACAAGGACACTGTGCTGTTTGCCAAAAAAATTTCCACAACATGTGTGTTAAGTATGACAAGAGGTTACATAAAGCATGTTTTTCCTCATATCATGACAAAAATAAAATGGATAAAAAGCTGCAAAAAATAGAAAAGGTAAACAAATTTAATGTAAATGTTTTTTAATTGTTAAATATTTCCATACTCTATTATTTGAATTTTTTCCATACTCTATTAATTTAAATTGTTGGGTTGGATCTTAAATTAGCATACTTCCTGGTGACTGGGAAAAATTCAAAAAGGCGATAAATCATCAATTTGGTAACCCATCCAAAAAGTCCTAAAAATATTGTTTTGTGGTAACCCTACTATAAAAGGGGATCTCGTTCAGGGACTTGTCCTTTTTCATGCTGATTGATTTATTCTATTTCTATCTATTCTAATTCTTAACTTATTTTATACTATATATATTTGAATTATTTAATTCTTATAAATGTTTATTTTAATTATTTCTATTATATCTGATTTATTCTAAATCTAAACATCCATACATATTTCTTATTTATATTATATTATTAGTTATACTACTTAATTATATTTTTTTAATTTATTAGTTATATTACTTAATTAAATTAGTAATAAATCATAAATTAATAACGCCAAAAAAAGCATTGTGAATGACACGTTAAGAGATTTCCTTCGTGCTATCATCACAGTTTATCTGCCTGGTCACACAAGACATCCCTCCATCATAAGGTAAGTGCTTTTTTCACATATTTTTAAATTTTTTTAATATTATTTTCATGTCTTCCACAAATGCTGATTTACATTCTTTTCATCTTTCGGTCATAAATTTCACCATATTTTCTTACCTTTTTCAACATTTCATAGTTATGTATAAGTTTATTGAAAAAATCTTTTAATATAAATATATTTTATATAATCTTAAATATATTTATGTAAGTTTTATTGTTTTAAGTAAAATTAAGATCCATCCTATTTATTATTTTAATGTTTGCCACAAAATGCCCATTTAATGTTTTTATTTATTTTTTTGGGGGGGGGATAACATTTCACCATTTCTTTAACATTTCTACCGCTTCGGCTGATTTTTCTATATTTCACAGTTAACATGTTTTTTGTCTAACAGACAAAACGCCATCTTGATTCCGACTTAAATTTTGAGAATTCTGCATTTGACGCGGTTTTAAAACTGCACAAGTGCGCTAAATTAGGACTTTACCAACAGTAAAAAAAACATTAGAGGAGCATACTATATATCTTTACTTGACAACCAAAGGCAAAAATTGTGGGTAAATGGCCACATTTGCAGGGGAAAAAATGCTTCAAGACAATACTGTTTTGCACCTCAGTGGTTGCCATGACAAAAATCCACGAATTATGGTTTAAACTGCTTGACCACCTTCCTAATTCAGATTATAGATCCAGCCCCAAGCCACTTTTCATTCCCTAATCTAAAAATTGCATTTAGAGGATATATTTCATCAAATGAAGAGGCCATCACCTTCATAAGAAATTATTTAGCAGATAAAGAGCAGAGTACTATTTAGACAGGTTAGGAAATGGGAACAATGCTGGGAGGTGTGGTAGACTTACAAGGAGACTAAGCAGAAAAATAAAATAATAAACTTATAAGTGTCTTTTATCTTTATGTCTGAAATATTTCAGATCACCCTTATAATTTTATTATCTAAAGGTGCAAATCACAATTTTTTTTACCGTAAGTTAACAGTATGGTTTCAAAACTTTTTTGGGTCAAAATATTAATTTACCACTTGGATGTTTGTTTTTTGAGGTTCTAATTTTCATCTTCAATTATGCATTTGTATTAAGAATTTCTTATTAAGAAATTTTGGGATATGAAGCATACTTCTGCAAACTGAAAATAAGCCAAACTGATATTCATCCTAACATTTAGGGAATATATTTTTTATAAATAAATTAAAATACAACCTTAGAAAATAGATAATTACACTGGTAACATTTATTACGTTTTTCATTTTGAAAAAGAATACTAATATGGAAAACAAATTTAATTGTATTTTTGTCATGAAAAGTCTATTTAATGGGGCTTTGAAATGACAAAAATTATTACAAAAAATCATCTCTAGACGTGTACTTTTACTTAAGTTATTAGGATTAAAAACAAAAACATTTTATTAATATGACGGACATATATTATTAACAAACTTACCTCTAGGGTAATAGTTTTCCCTGTTAACGTCTTTACGAAGATCTGCATGATTAACTGAAAATAATCAATCTTAATAAGAAAATTGATTGAAACACAGTATATGCATTACTTTAACATTTCATTTGCACTAAGCAATTCATCAATACTTATTAAAACAAACTAAATTATTCAGTTTATTTTTAAAGACCTAAACCTCATTTTATACTAAAAATAAAGTTATACAATCATTACTATAGCAAGTTATTCGCGAGTTTTCATTTGAATAAGGCTTCACCATTTTCCGGTACCACGTGTACGCTTACCTCTATAAAAAAAACTTATAAAATTATACTTCTAATACAGAAAATAAGCTTATATTTATGCTACTGAATAAATGAAAGTAATTCTTTATATACAATGACTAATTATGGATTAAAAACGTTAGGAAAATGTTTTCAATGCCAAAGATCACATTAGTAATACGTAAGCTTTAGGCTTATGTATTTACGATCTAACACTGATCTTCTCGATCTCTTCAGATTATCATTGCATATTTGACACAAACTGTATTTAAGCAATAAAATAATTAGTTTTATAAGAAAATACTTACTGCAGATAATTTATTTTTCCTATTGTTGATTCACAAGCTTCAAACGCCTCCGACAATTACAATGGCCATCCAACCATCTAAGAACGATCCATATAACTTATTGCCACCTACAAACGGAAAATAAGCAAGCATGTGGAATAATTTTTCATTGCCCAATTTCGGAAAAAAAAAAGTAATATGAAAAACTATAGTAAAAATCTACTTTCTAAAATATTTTATTTATTTCTGTAGATTTTACCTTTTAAATAATGTTTTATTTAAAATGAAATTGATGTATGCTAATTTTTTTCTAATATTTATCAAAGACCACATTTTTTTCCGCTTAATTATTTGATGTACCATTCTTTTGGTATTATTATTGCTGAACCACTTTCTTACATAACTTTCATATGAGATTAGTCAAAATCAAATTAATGGAAATATTTCCTCAATCACTAAATCATATTCAGATATGCTTTTACACTGTAACCGTTAATGATGTCTGCTTGTTTTTTCATTAATTTTATTCATCTGGACTAACGCTAAACGGGTTATAAAGAATAATATATATGTATCGCAGATGAAGTTTTCGGAACTGTATGTATACATTTCTTGTTTTTTTTATGCAATTTTAATCTAAAATATTTGTGGATGTGGGAAACCATGCCTATGCTACGATTTTTCATATATTCTTTTCCTTTTAACTGGATGATTGTCAATGGCGTAGCAAATCGTATTTACTGTTAGATATCTGGAAGACGTATGATGTCTGCCAAAACAAATAAACGAAGGGAAGAAACCAGTTGTGCTGCTTTCAACAAGACTTGGATGTTGGGTAAGTTAATGTGATGCAATATTTTCAAATTTAATATTGATATTTGTTTATTTATGAGATATGTTACGTTGAATTAAAGCATCTATTACTATTTTTGAGAATGAATTTTGATTAAAGGATTATGCCATCAAGTAACAATTTTTGTTCTTAATTATCGTAACTTCAACAGAATAGTTAAATTTCCGGAAATTGCACTTTTTGTAATGATTATTTTTTTATTCTTAATTTTATCAAATATAATAAATAAAAGAGAAATTATAACATATTTATAAATTTCTCCTATCAATTTAATAAAATATGATTGATTTCAATGAACGTTATGGTTATTTAAAAATCATGGAGTTTAGATAATTAAGGCAATTTTAAACTCTTACCATATTGTTTGATAACGTGTCGTTCCAAGCAAAATATGAATTAAATTTAAAATTGTTGACATTAATGAAAAGTTCTTTTCATTTAAAGAAGTTGATTAAAATATTGTAATATTGACACATAATTTCACGTTATTTTTCTTGAATAAAGATTAAGAGCTTAGGCTTCAGTATAAAGACTTATGGATTTGGCAAAATTATTACATTCCTTATCTCTACATGAAATATTAACCATCAAAAATATAAAAGAAAGAAAAAAATGTTATAAAACCTAAAAAGAAATCTTTTAAATTTTGGGAAGATTTTACATTAGTCATTGTATTAGATAATTATTGGTATTTAGTATATTTTGCTTTGTCATATTTTAGGTTGATTTTTTTTTTTATGACTTTCTTTCCTTGGAAATTTAGTTTCCATGTGACTTAAGAATCCAAAAATTCTGCTATGTTGGTCATTAATGCTTCAAGCAACCACTCAATAATGTATTAGAAAACTTTTTCATATTTTTTGCTGTTGAAAAGAAAAAAAAAGATTTTATAGGAATTATATCACTATTAACTCTTATGATCTGTTTCAAACAATCTATTTATGCACATTTATTTGCCTATGGTTATTATGAACTGAATGTATTAAATTACAGATATTGCTACATTAAAATCTGAGTTGTTTCATTTCTGAATAAAACAAAAGGTCATACAATCTAAATTTGCTTTTGTAACTAAATTGATGCAATTAGCATTTTATGTCTCATATTATCTTTGCCTTTTCTGTGTATTAAAAACCTACTATACTTTCATCTTGGACTTTTATCATAAATTACTTCCCTTTTTATTATAAATCAAATGTTATTGGTAAATTTCACTCACTAACTTTGTGGTTAATTGTCGTTGATAGAATAAATGGGTTCTCATTATTTTGAGTTATGACCATTATTTTATCATTTCACCATTAAATAAGTTTTGATAATCCACCTTCTATAAAGAATAAACACATGTATAAGATAAATGCTAACAAATACTCGTAATGTGCTTTATGTTAGCATAAACAGAAGAAAATTACTGCAAAACTTAGTCAATTTAGCAGTAATTTGTTAATTGTGTTTAAAAAAAAAATATGTAACTAGACTTTTTTTTTTTTTTTTTCAAAATGTTCTTTTAGGATTGGGAAATTTGCAAACGATCCCAGCTAATTTACCTTTGCAGTACTCTCCGCCTCCATCATTAGTTAGTCCATTACCAAGTCCAATTCTTAAATGCTCAGTTTCCTGCAGCCCATCTCCAGCTTCAGGAAGTGGCAGCAGCACTGGAAGTACAAGTCCGGGAAGTACCTCAGATCCCAACTGGCAATCAAATCACGCTAGTGTGCGAGAACGGAATGCAGCAATGTTCAACAACGAATTGATGAGTGATGTACACTTTTTAGTGGGTCCTAAGGGAAGTGCTCAAAAAATTCCTGCTCATAAATATGTTTTAGCAACAGGAAGTTCAGTTTTCTATGCAATGTTTTTTGGAGGTTTGGCTGAGAATGATTCTGAGATAGAAATTCCTGATGTGGAGCCTGCTGCATTTTTAACGCTCTTAAGGTAAAGTCATAAATGATTAAATAATGCAGCATTTATTTATTTTTCAGAATTATGTTTTTATATTTTTTATGTTTTCTCCCTTAATTTTTAAATTTTTTTATTTTCTTAATCATTTTTGTAACTACACTTTTAAAATTTGTTTAGATTTCTGTATTTTTTTTAAAAAAATTCTTTTGTTAATAAGGGTGGTAATGATATAAAAAGTTGATAAGATTATCTTAATTTTTAATCCTTTATAAATTTGCTAGAGCAATTTAATGAATAAATGGAAAAAATTATTTGAATACACAAAATATAACTGTCTCTTTAATCCTTAGATGATAACAGGAGCATTATTTTTCATAATTATAAATAATTATATTTTGGTAATTTTAAGTATATATTTTAGTTAAAAACTTAATTTTATGAGTTTCAATAACTGCTCATACTTGCAACACAGTATATTTTGCTTAGCCGAGCAAATAGTATATTAGAATTGTAATCCTATAACATAAAAAGCACTGTTATTGTAAAAAATTTATATACCTTAATGAAGAGTATTTTATGATTGTATTGAAGAAAGTATTTCTTTTTCAATAGAAAGTAATTTTTAATTAAATTTGAGATTCTCCTCCACCGTATTGAAATGTCTTAAAAAGTTTGTAAATATTTCTAACATAAACTAATGTATGAGTTGGGGGTCAAAATATTTGAAACAAGACTGAAATGCCATGATCTGTTTTTACTTGCTCTAGTTCATTTTTAAAAAACTTTTCTTTAATCTATTTTTTGATTTGCTTGTTCTTGAGATTTCTTGAACAAAATCTCAGATTTATTCAAATAAATAAAACACTATATAATTACTACATATGATTACATTAATTTTTGGAAAAATCAGTTAATTTTTAGGGGGAAAATATGTGTTTTATATTAAATAGAGTATCACATTTTCTAATTTTATCCTCAGATAGTGAAAATAATGTATTTTTCGTAATGTTGCAATACAAGTAATTATTATATACATATTCAAAATAAATGAATTGAAATAAATGCTGATAAAAAAATTTTTTTAATCAGTTATAAAATTAGCATGACTTAGATCTTTGTTGCAATAAATTTTTTCCCTGAAATTTTGCTATTATGTTGCCCCCCCCCCCCTTCCTCCTTTTTTTTTTTTAACATTTTAAACAATATCCTATTTTACTCTATTTCTAATAATTTACAGTCTTAGATTTACTAGATTTAGGTTTATAAGCCTTTGCTATTCAGAGCTATGTAACCACTATCAATTACGTATTTAAAAAAAATTTACTTTGTTTGAGTATGTTTCTCTCAACAAAGAATTCAGATAATACTTGATCAAATTTAAAGTCACTATTATTTCGAAATTAAATAGACTCAACAATAACTTGGAAGCTTTCTAAATGATACCTGAATAACTGGAAGGATTTCTTGAAACCTTCAATTGTTTAAAGACTGTCCTTATTTGAGCAGTATAAACCCTGATGTTCTCCTCTTCTACATTCTAAAACTGAAGATTTAATCTTAAAGTCCAATAACTGTCACATTGGATTTAGCTAGAAATGTAGTTTCTTGCTGGTGATGACAACATTGTTAATATCAACATTTATGGTCTAATGAACTTTTTAATACTAGTATATTTTTGAATAGGATCAGTCCTTTCTGCATTAGAAATTGCATTTTTCCTTCGTGGGCATGACATAGACAAGTTTTTTAATTCTTGATCACTTATTTACCTCCATTAATTCCTATCCTTAAGAACACAAACATCTTCTATTTAACTACAATAGTATGGAGTTTTTCAATAGGATTCCATGATAACTATGACATGAACTTCCATTGATAGGATCCTTCATAAGAACTCGCAACTCTGGCACGGCGGAAGAAATATTGCACTCGACCATAATCTTCTTGTACTCAAATTGTAGTGTTATTAATAGCCAGTATTAATGACACAGCATTAAAATAAAAACCTTACTATGAAAATCATATAATTGTAAATGCACATTATGTAAGAAATTTTGTTATGTATATATATAAGCACATACAAAATCAGCAGGAGGGAGCACTCTCGCAAGCCATTAAGAGAAAAGGGTGTTTTTCAAATTCACTTCAAATGATGTGGTCATGTTCAGGAACCTGCACCTGGTGTTGTTTCGTCAAGTTGCGAGCTGAACTTCTGAAGACCCTCCGTGTTGCAGATCTGATGCATGAGAGAGATGTTTCTGCTCAGGTGTCGTCCTTGTCTCTTGGCTGGGGTTTAACATTACGAGATCTGTCACCAATAGTCATTTTTTTCTTTGTGTGCAACATTAATAATTCTCTTTGAATGATGTCATTGGTAATGTAATCCAAAGATTTAACATATTTAAAGTATAATGAAAATAGGTTTAATTTGAATCTTAAAAAAATATAAACTGGAATTTAATTAAAGTGACTTGTATGTTTTTGTTTACACTCGTATGTGTTGAGAAAATATGAAATGAATAGCATCGCTAAAAAACGGTTAGGACATCTAAATACATTTTCCAGATTATTGAAAATTCTATATTATGGTAAAAACCATACTTTTAATAATCATGGTAGTGTGTGAAGTTTTATTATGACATTTTTTAAGAAACCTGAAAAAAAAGGATTGTTAATGACAATTTTATAACTGCATCATATTCAGCTAAAATGTTATAATTGAAGAAAAAAAAACTTAAATTAAAAGGCTAAAGATCTATTTTATTTAATGTGTCATTTGTGGTTTTGAATTCCATTATGAAGTGTTCTAGGTATAATTAACTTGGGTTATTACATTATTCATGAAACTGTTAGGCAAAAACCTTCAGACTTCCTTTTCTTCTTTATTTATATTCTTCAATATGAAGGGATATTACAAAGTTCTAATTATTACTAAAAATAATTTAGGTTTAAAAAATAAATTTATTCTGTATGTTAAGAGATTCCTATGTGCATAATGTTATAAATTACAGACATTTATTTTGGTTTCATGAAGCTGTGGATTGAAGTCATAAAATTTAAATTATCTCTGGGTATCATAAAATTTTGATTATTATAAAAAATAATCAATGTAAGAAAATAAAGAACAATTAAGTTTCTACCTTGATTATTTTTAGTAATAATCAAAACTTTACAATACTGTGAGTAGTCTCAATCTATGGCTTCCTGAAACCAAACAAATCAACATTTATGACTGTAATTTACTATATTATGTACATAAGGATCAGTTAATATGCAGAATAAATTTTATTCAAATATCTTAGTTGTTTTTTAGTAATAATTAAAAATTTAGGATAACCCCACATATATGTTAATATTCTTTCATACATACATAATAAATTTCATTAAAAAGAATTTAAGAATGTTCAAGTTATCCAAATGTGAAAGGGAAATACATATCTTTATTATTATGTTTTATATTTATTCAATACTAAAACATTTGAATTTTTCGTTTTAAATAAGTAATGTAACTATTTATTTAATGCAGTAATTTTTTGTTTAAGTATTGTATGTGTTTTATCTTTGCACAGTTGGTTTTCATTTTTGAATAAATTGTTCTCTTTTAAAAATTCAAATTCTTGTGCAAAGAACAGAATTATATAAGATTCCCCCCCCCCCCCCATTTTAGCAGCTAATAGAAAGTCCAATTTATTGTCATAGCTGCTTGTTGACTTTTTAATATGGATTAAAACTTATTTTACTTTGTCCCACTCTGTTATATATAAATTCTCATCAAAACTCTAGAAGGTACAATTTATTTTTATTTGTTAATCTTATAACCAAATTATAGTTAGGCTATAAAAATTAAAATTCTGGCCTGATAAATTTTAGAATTTATTTTTCCTTGGGTCAGTTTAACTTTTCCTTATGTTAGTGAAGCTACTGTATATGTAATGTCCAAGTGTTAGCAGTTTTTCTCAGATCTTTATTATTTTATTGTTAAGATTAGAGCAAAATATTTTCATCTCATTAGTATGCCTGTTGAAAATGTAAATATTAATAGACTGACTTTAATAGTAACTGAGGAATATGTAAATATGTGCATTTGTCACTTTTCCATATGGATCATAGTTGCTCAACAAGTACTTTTCAAGTGTATGCACCAAAAAAAGCAATTTTTAATTGAATTTAAATAGATAATTTATGTCTCAATTGCTGTTTCATTTTTTTTTTCCTCCAATTTTTGCCTTTGATGATAAAAATACTAAAAACTTGCAATACACACTACAATTTTGGTATGTACAATTTTTTTATATTATTCATTTAAAGTACATAAAGGTATTTGATGCTAAATGGAGATCAAATTAATCCAACTTCTGCTTATATATCTACTTTCAATCAGTAGTAACAAATTTCATCAGAATAGAAACATTAAAAAGGTGGGAGGCAGTTTCATAGAAAAATAATTGACTTTATAATTTTATTTTGAGGATCTAGTTTTGGTTTTTCTAATTGGAAAACAAATGATTTTTCTACATTATATACATGCGTGCCAACTGCAAATAATGAAATTTAAATGAAGTAAATAATTAACTGTGGGAATTATGTAAGTAAGTTGAATTTTTAAGTAGCTTTTAATCAAGCAATTGAATGTTAGAAAATATTTTAGCATTACTTATTGATTTCTTAAAGATTAGTTCTGCTTTTGAGTATTAAATATTAAATGAAAAAATACTTTTTCAGCATATATATTTGTATGACATCTTTAATATTATTAATACTTTTATTAAGTTATTATATATTTGTTAGAAAAATCTGCATAAGTTAATGGTTTCTTTTTTTAATTTCTTAAAAGGTTCCTCTACTGTGATGATATAAACCTTGAAGCTGACACAGTACTATCCACGTTATATGTGGCCAAAAAATATCTAGTGCCTCACTTGGCTCGCGCATGTGTTGCATATCTAGAAACGAGCTTGACTGCAAAAAATGCCTGTGTACTTCTTAGCCAGAGTCGTCTTTTTGAAGAACCTGATCTTATGCAACGATGTTGGGAAGTGATTGATGCGCAAGCTGAATTAGCTTTTGCTTCTGAGGGTTTTGCCGACATTGATTACAGAACACTTGAATCAATACTGTCTCGAGAAACTCTGATGATAAAAGAATATACCCTTTTCCAAGCTGCCCTGAATTGGTCAACTGCAGAATGCCTTCGCCAAGACATGGAGCCAACAATTGAGAATAAAAGACGTGTCCTTGGCAATGCTATGCACTTAATAAGAATTCCTACTATGACATTGGAAGAATATGCTAATGGTGCTGCCCAATCAGGCTTACTTACTTTACAAGAAACTAAAGATATATTTTTGCATTATACTGCAAACAACAAACCGGCCCTGCCTTTTTGCACAAAACCTCGTGTTGGCTTGAAAACACAAGTTTGCCACAGATTCCAGTCATCTGCATACCGCAGCAACCAATGGCGGTACCGTGGGAGATGTGACAGCATTCAATTTTCTGTGGACAAACGAATCTTCATTGTTGGATTTGGACTGTATGGATCTAGTAATGGCGCTGCTGACTACACAGTGAAAATTGAGCTCAAAAGAATGGGAAAAGTGTTGGCAGAGAATAAGACTAACTTTTACTCTGATGGTTCAAGTAATACTTTTCATGTCTACTTTGAGCATCCTATATTGGTCGAGGCAGATACTTACTACACTGCCTCAACTGTTCTGGATGGCGCAGAGCTCAGTTACTTTGGTCAAGATGGTGTGAGTGAAATGACTGTTGGCTGCATCACTTTTCAATTTCAGTGTTCTTCAGATAGTACCAATGGTACCGGAGTCCAGGGAGGTCAAATACCAGAGCTAATTTTTTATGGCCCCAGTCAAGATTCGTGACTCAACGGAAAACGCAAATACTGCGATTTTCATAGGAAAGCGACTTCGTTTGTCATAGATCCTTACTCATGTTTCTTCTCTGTTCTATTCATGTGCATGAAACGTCTATTCATGTCGTGATTGGCTGATTCTATTATTTTTGTGTAGTTAATTTCCTTGAACTTTTTAATAATTATTATACATATAGAGATCAGATAGAAAACGTTTCTCATCTCAGTGATGTGAAACAGAATTTGATTGCATGAACTAGATAATTATTAGGTTTTTAGATATATTTTATACTTTCTTGACAGACTTGATCACTTAATTATATAAAATATATTAAATCTGTTTATATGATTAGGTGTATAGAAGATTTAATGGACAAATTATGTTCATTGAATTTTATAGTTAGATTACATTTAAAATCTTACTGTTTAATGAAAATATTTTTAGTTGATATTTTTATTTAGAAAATCTTAAAACTCATTTTGGTATAGTTATTCATATAATTGTTGAAAGTAATTGCTATAAATTTAAAAAATGGATTATAAATCGTAGAGTGTTTATTATTTTGAATAACACATTACTCTGTGCTTATTTTTCAGCATTTTGTATTTTTCTTTTATGATATGTTTTATTTTAATTCAGAAAACAAAATCATACTGCAATGTTTAATTATTCTTATGGGATGCAAAACCTTCATTTTGCATATGTTATCAGTATTTCCGGAATTAATGTCAAAATGTGAAGAGTAATCTTATCAAGCCATTTAATTTTATTTCTGAATCGTAGATATTTATTTTTATCGGCATATTGATTTATAAACAATTTTCATAATTTAAGTTATACTTTATTATGTTATATTCTTAACATGTAAAATCCTTACACAAGAAACGCATTGCAAACCAGCATCGGAAACTTGGGTCTAAATTATAATGGCTGTATTGCTTGAATATTAAACAGTAAATTTTAAATGGCTCTTAACTAATTTCACTAAGAGTATACTTTCAGGATATGGCTGCCTCCTATGATATTTAAAATTTCATTTTTAAACAAAAGTAACATTTGTTGGCTGATTTCGAGAAAAAGGGTGTATGTATATTATAATTACTTTTTAACTATTTTGCAAGTACAATTATCAGGCTTATGTAATATAATTAGTATTGCATACTTGTATATATTTTAACTTTTTTATATAATTTAGAATAAAAGAATATCACTTCAGTAAAACGTAATTTTTCGTATATCCTTACAGAAATTTATTTTAAAATTTAAATAAAAAAAATGGAAAATAAAGAAATAACTTTTATAATTATATGTGATTATATTTTAGTTCTATAAATAATGATTTGTAATGTATAGGAAAATTTTATTCAATCTGGAATGATTATTTTATAAGTTATTTTAGGTTCATCTCTAATTCTTTTCACTACAACATTTCTGCGTGTATTATGTGTAGTGCTTTAAAAAAAAAAGTTAATTCATTACATGAAAATTATATTTTATGTCATTCATTACATTTTCCTTTTAAAATCTTTTTAGCATTATTTAACATCTCATATGTTGCATTTAGCATGAGCATAAAATTTATGTTTATATTAATCTTTTTGGTAGTTTAAAAAGATATATATAAAATATATGTGCAATCTCATGCATTATCGATATTCGATATTTTTTTTCTCAAAATATTTAAATTTTGTATGTTATGTATTCATAGTTTTTCTGCTTATAAATATATATTATTTCATGCTGCTGATTATATAATTTTTAAATGAATTTTTAAACTGAAGTAACTTTTTATAGATCAAGTTTTTTGCCATTTCTTAAAATTTTATAATATACTTATATAATAAAGATCATAGTTTGAATGAAAATGCTATTGTATATAGTTTAATTTTTGTGTGCTTGTGTATGTACATTATATATGAACTACTTTTTAGTTTTTCCTGGTGGCATCTTTGAAAAAAAAATAACTGAAACTATTTTTAGATGAAAAAAAAAATATTGCATTTTATCTTTGATATGTAATCCAAAGACCATAAACCAAAGAGTTTTTTTTCCCTTCATTTACAACTATTCTCAAAAGTTATTGGAATAATTTTTTTTATGTTTTCATAGTGTTTGTTTGAAGTAGATGTAAAAATCATATTAAAACTTATTTTTCTCAATAATAAATTAATTTATGGTATTTTATAAGAATAATTTTAAAAACCAATGTCCATAAATACTGAAAATTTGTTAAATATTGTAATATTTATTTTAAAAATTTAATTCAACCATGTGTTATTTTATAACATTTTAAATATTTTTGATATTCAAAAGTAAATATAAGTTTTCACACACACAATATTATCATGTTTTATGTATTTAAAAATGACAAAAAAAAAAAAAAGGATTGATTATTTTGTGCTTGATCTTTTTTCTTGCAGTTTTCTTTATGAAATGATTTTGATGTTATTTAATCTATCTTAAGAAGCTTAACAAAACTATGAAATTTTCAGCTGTTGTGTAAAATGCTGAACATTGAGCTTCAAATATTGCAAATAAACCCAATTCTTTACATATAAAAGTAATTGTTGTCCCAGGCCCAAAGGCCTCAGAAATGAAAATGGGCACTGCCTGATGGGACTTCTTATGCCTTGGCAGACTTTAACTTATTTATACATATTAAAACTCGTCTTGGACTCTATTAACTGAGCTAGATGGGCTAGTGTCTCCAAACTGTTCCATAGTATAATGGGATATAGTGAGTTTTCAGAAACTAAATTATTAAGTTTATTAATTGGTTGTCTAAAACATGCTAATCATGTTGTCATTAAAATTTGTTTACTAATTCATCATGATAGCTGTATATTTATTTAAAGAAAAGAAAAAAAATTCTGCATTATCTTCTGAGTTGGATGTCAAAATATTATTTTTCCTTCTAGTTCCCATAAAAAACAAAATTCCCATAACAAATATTTGTGTGTGTGTTTTTAATTGATTCTTCATTTGACTTTTTCCTGTAAAAAATAACTTAGTTTTCTTGTTGTTTAATGGGCAAAATGTTTTCATTCAAGAAGTTTTATGTATTCCAACGCACTAAAATAAATTACCTTTAGAACCTTCTTTCCCCCCCCCCATTTGTTCTCTCCGTGTCTTTTATGAGAATGCACTTTTAAGATAGTTCATAAGAAAGATAGTGTAATTTGTGTGTGTGTAAAAAAATAAGTGTATATCTTTGTAAAGAAGAAAGAATTGTGTATGAATTTAAATTATTATGAATTCAGTAAATTTTTTATAGTGTCCAGAAGGCTAAAAATGACTGATGCAAGATATTTTGTGTTATTTAAGGATAATCCATTTATAAAAAATTCTGTTTGAGTTTCTTTAAAAATAATTTTTGATTTGATATCAGAAAGAATTAAATTGATGTTGTTCGTCTATTACAATGCTCTATTTTGTTGAGAAACTTTGTGTATCATTTTGAAATTGCTATGAAGGAACATTTATATAAGAATATTGTCATAATTTTCTTTAAAAACCTATTATTCAAAGAGGACTTTTGTATATTCAGTATAAACTCCCCCCCCTTTGGATATTTGTAAATTGATATGTTAATTATCATATTGGTTAGTGATCTTAGCAAGTATTAAAAAAAAATTTAATATAGATATACATGCTTTGTTGCAATAAGATTTTCATGTAAAACATAAATACTATTATATGTAATGTTATAACTTGTATATTTAATTTCTCTATGTGTGTGTTTTATACCTAAATGTTCAGACTAAACATTGTTGGTATTTTTTCATTGTCTCATGCATATTTTAACTATGGATTTAAATCTCATTTCATTTTCTTAAAAAGATGTTTAAGACTCTTCTATTTTTAAATGCTTCTCCTTTTTCATTTGTCAACTATGATAATCTTTTCTGTTTTAAGTATGAATTTTTTTTAAAGTCCCGAGCGCTTATAATTTTGTTATCAAATTGTGAATGTGATGGAAGAAAGGATAGTTAATTTACTGAGAAAAAAATTCAAATATGATTATTACTGAATTTTTTTAAAAAAATTTAAGTTATTTATGTGGTTATTGATGGGGGGTGGATATTTTTTTTAAAAAAATCCTTCCCATTTTGAAATCATTCTAAATAATTGGATATGAAAAAGGAATAACTTTTTTTTGTGATAATAAGAGTTTTTAAACTTTTCAATATGAACATAAATATTTAAAGCAAAGATTGGCAATTTTTTTATTGTTGTTATCAATAGCATAATAAACCTTTGAAGCACATAATAGATTTTTTGTTATTTTAAAAATTAATTTATTTTTCAAATCACAGTTTTGAGATAAATAAACAAAACAAATATATTTTGTCTTTTTGAGTTAATTTGTATTTTTAAATATGTGAAATTTGAAAACAAACGTAATCGAATTTCGTAGTTCAACAATATATTTTCTTAAAATAAGTTAATATTTTTATGGATTAAGTTCTGAAACATTATGTGCTTTCATTATTTTCAAAAATAAGATATTTTTACAATAAAATTTGAATGTCTTTACTACTTTAAAAATCAAATTTTCATTGTACTTAGTCTATAAAAACAAATAATGGGAACTCTTCTTAGAACAGCAATAATTATAAGTAGTAAAATTCACCAGCTCAAAATATAACTTATTAACTGTTAGTAATTGACAAAATGGTGGAGAGTATGTCGACTATATATGTTTTGACAACCTTGTTACCTACTTCTGGTTTACAGCTTGTAGTGGATATCTATTTTTCAAAATACCTTAAACATAAAATCATAAATTTTTATTTTAAAACTTGACTTCTAAAGTTAACCTTAAGCCTAATATTGATTTAAAAATTGATCTAGATATATTCTTGATGAATACTATGTACCTTTTATATAATGTGATGTTTCATTCACATATATATTGCTGTAATAGTATCTTTGTAAATTACCATTTGATGATTTTAAACTTTGAAGGTATTAAATTTCTAATGTATAAAGTAATATTAATTGATATGCCCTATAAAATATTGTAAATTGTATTTTGTTATGAATTCAGATTTAAAAGAATTAGTTATTACGGTTAATTAGAAAAGAATGTCAGTAGAAACATTAAATGCACTTTTATTTATTTACAAAAATATATTAACTAGCACTGTTTACCTATTTTCATTTATCCATCCATTCACTTTGCACTTCACTTTAATATACATATAAAGTTTATAAACAATACCTTTATAGTAGAAGGTTATTGAAATTGAAGTAATTTCATAAAGAAAAAATTAAATATACTATATATAGACATGGTGATGGAGAAGTGCATTACAAAAATACTATTTTATTACTTTAAATATTAATATTGTTGTGTTGCTACATTATTATTGTAGTAAGAGAACATTTCTTGTAGTGAATGTTATGTAGCTAAAGAGAGTACAATGTGAGAATATTTAAAATAAATCTATATTAGAACTTATGTGTGTGGTTTTATATATTTGTGATGTATTTCAAGAAATTATTCTTATCATGGAAGTTTCATGTTTTTTCACTGTACACCTAATTATCTAATTTAAAAATTATATATATTAAAATGTAATCAATTCCAGTGGATAAGACTGTCATATATTTGTATCTTGTCAAAAATTATTTTTAAGAAATTCACCATTATTCTTTAATTAATTTATTTATTTATTGGTACATTGTTGAATTATGTTTTATCCGAGAAATTAGCATGTTTTCACCAATTGTAAAGATTTATCTCGCAAGACTTTTAAAGATACAAAATTTGCTGGCTCAAGTTTAGATTGTAATTTCTATAATAAATGATACAGTTGCGGTAGCTTTGTGGCCACAGTTGTGAACTGATGGTTGAATTTGTTTCCCTCTAGTCCTGTTGCCTCCAAAACTTGTTGTGTAACAGGGCTGATGCATGTTTAATTTGCCGATGCTTAATGCCCTCACGTTGAAATGGTGTGAAAGTTTTGTGAAATGCCACCACAAGTGTCGTGACTGGTTCAAAATAACGCGGTTAGTTCTCCATTAGATCTCATGTTGTTTCTAAGCGCAACGTTAATATATGAGTACAATGAGTCCTTTATGTATGGAAATTTGTCCTCATACTTGTGAATAATCTTAGTATTTTAAAAAAAACTTTCACCATCATCAATATACATTAGTTTATAGTACTTTTTTTTTTTAAGAAATTGAAACACATTAAAATTGAAAAATCAATGACATAAATAGATTAAAAACGAAATGTAACATTTTTAAAATCTGAATTTGCTTGGTTAAACATGTTTTTCTGGACAAAACAAAAAAATAAAGTGGTAAAACCATAATTTCAAAATATCGGATACAAAAAAGAAATTTTAAATTTCATATGTATGTATACAAATAGATTTGTAAAAGATATAATTCATGGGAGGGGGGGGATGATCAATATAAACTAAAAATCGGATTAAAAGAGATTTTTTAAAAAAAAATGAGAGAAACGCATGTAATAGAAAGAAATTAACACGAAGCTCCCCTCAAACGAGAGGGCCGGGGTAGCCTAGTGGTCATGGCTTCGGATTCGTGGCCGGCTGTTTTCGTTCAGTCGCGGGTTCGATCCTTGGCCGCCAAAGACCCGCCGTGTAGCCGGGGCTGATGCACGTTAAATCTGTTCGGGACCCAATGTCCTCCCGTGGCGTGGTGTGGATGTTAGGAGAGGGGGGTGCCAGCTCAGGTGTCGTCCTCGTCACTTGACCATGGTTCAAAATTACGGGGTCCGTCGCCAATAGCCCTCGTGTTGCTTCTAGTGCGACGTTAATAAAAAAAAACTAAACTAAACCCCCCAAACGAGATGGATAACTGACAGGAAGCGTAGAGCAGTGCCCTCTATCAAGAAGATTTAATAAAAATGCAAGAAAAAATGAAAAATTAAATTATATCAAACAATAATCTGATAGCATTTGTTTCGACAGGGGCAGTTTTTATTTTTTCCCGATGGACCATAAATAGAAGACAAATGAATTTATCACCAAGCGTTATGTACAAGCATGGTTACTTCGGAGCCGCTGTGAGGATTTATGCATTTGTCATAGAGGCTTCCCCATATCTTCTTCAAAGAAAGTTGCCACTAATATGGATCTTCTTTGTTTCGAAGTTCCTCGTTGATCTGGAAACAGACCTCCTAGCCAGTTTTCCAATCAAGGAAGAGATAAAAATCACTCGGCGCAAAGTCGGTCAAGGTTATATGCCGGATGATCCAATACATTTCATTTAAATTGTTCCAGAATCTATTGGATCTTAGCAATACGAGAGAGGAGGTTGTCCGTGAATGAAGACAACTCCAAGAGTCAGCATTCCTTTTTTGTTTTGAATGGATCTTCGCAGTCGTCTTAAATTCTGCTAATAAACAGCTGCATTGATTGTACTCTCCTTTTCCATAAACTCAATAGACAAACATCTTTTTAGTTCCGAAACCCGGAATTAAAAAGCAGGTTTGTTTGAATAGACTTGCGTTCGTGTCCCGATTCATCGTGAACGTCTGTTCGCCCGTCTTTAAAATGTCTACACAATTCACGCACACCATCGCTCATAAAGTGTTCACCATACACTCGGTTGATTTTTCGTTGAATTCAGTTGCATTATTTCTCTTCTGCGTGAAGAAAGCGAATAACACTACGCTGCTCACTCTTAGTGGGAGCATCAATTTTACATCTATGTTTATATGCCTACAGCTCTGTTCGGAATAGAGAGATGGCTTCGGTAGAAGCAGAAGTTATAATTAGAGATAGGTTCAGTCTCTCACGGCGCATTTCCATTTCCTGCTACTTATCTAGTGTGTGGCACCTCGATTGGATGTTGAAAAACAATGACCCTCTTAAATATACTTGTAGTTCGAATAATGAATTGTATCATAGGCGATTTAAGCATATAAATTTTGAGTTATTGACAAAAATGGCTCACAATTCTAGTGTAATCGACTTGAAAAACTATTAGGGTAAGCTCGAATCTCTTAACGAGTTTCAAAATTGCTAAATATACTATATTTACTTTTAAATCTCATTTGCTCGTATATTTTCGAGTAATGTTTTAAGTAAAGTACATATGAAATAGTGGGGTCCTTCTCCAGTAAAAATTTTGAGGGGACAGTTGAACATTTTTGTCTATAATTGATGATACTCTTCATATGGTATTGTAACACATCAATCAATAACTCCCGAGACTAACATTGAAAACAACATTTTTTTTGCAAAATTTTTTTTTATTCATCAACATAACACTTTATTAATTCCTCACCTTTAGGGCATACTAACTGTCAACGCTTTTCCCAAATTTTTTTTTTTTTTTCAAAAAAAAATTTTTTTTCGCAAGAAATCTTTTTTGTTGCGAGTAAATAGCGATAAACAGCTTTCTGAATCATCGACTCGTTGCTGTTTTTGTTCCATCGAAAGCAATCGCGGCACCCACTTGGAAAAAACCTTTTTCACTTCACTTCAAAAAACCTTTTTCAGTAAATACACTTCCATATGATATCTGTGTCATCTTTGCAATCTCACGGAGCTTCACTTTACGATCTTTCATTATAACTTTTGTCACTTCACTCACATTTTCCGGTGTAACGGCTTCCACAGGTCTACCCGAGCGTTCCGCGTCATTTGTGTCGGTACGACCACGTTTAAACTCGGCAAACCACCGACAAATCGTTGCTTTTGATGGACAAGAGTCCGGATAATATTTTTCAATCCATTGTTTCGCTGGCACGGTGTTTTTGCCCACTAAAAAACAATGTTTTATCAGAACACGAAACTCGGTTTTTTCCATTTTTTAAACAAACTACAAAACGACTTTACTCCAACCTCGATAACTCAGCTGTTTCTGGTCCGATCGACTTAAAATTTTGACACGTTTCAAGCAAAGGTTAGTACTCTAGAAAGACCTGGTTACTGGTTTACTACGAGCGCCATCTCTGGGTTAGTCTCGGGAGTTATTGATTGATGTGTTATATATTATTAAATGGAAATCCGATGTTTTTAATGTTTTAAAGAGTATCTAGCAATTATACGTATACAGAAAAAACCAGTTAATTACAAAAGTAAACTCTGTTGTAATTGACAACGAGTTAGAATTTTGTAGAAAAGAAGTTGAATATTTTCTTAAAGAATTAAATATAAAACCTGAGAGAGCATCTATTCTCCGG
>BMAW01127715.1:174151-184680 GCA_019974015.1 Nephila pilipes | reverse complement strand
GTTTTCAAGATATGGGCTTGAAAAGCGTTTCGCGCCCTAGGTGCTAGAAGAACAATCGTTAAATCGCCGCACGATTCTACTGACTATAAGCATTGTATTCTTCCGCCCGTTACAATGGCGATCCATTTGGCTAACTATATATGTTGCCATTTTCATATTTTGGTAAATGCATGTTGCAAAACGAACTAAGAGAGCGACGGAGAGAAATTTTTAGAAAGATGTATTTCTCATAACTAAGGAAAAATTGACCAATTTTTTGTGATAAAAAGGAATGTATTTACATCAGGCCGATGGTTTTACGTATGCCCGGTGATGTGTGACTACGATAAAAAAAAATTATTAAAATGTTTCAATAAATTTTAAATAGGCTTACCAAACGTCCAGTTTGACCGAAACTGTTCCAGTTCGAAAATATGGTCACGAACGGATTCTCATTTCGGTCCGGTTACCTGTTAAAATTTTTCAAAAAAATGTCAGAATATTGTTGTCTTTCTATTATTGTAATGTATGTCATTGTTTAAAGAGGGTATCGTGTTCAGAGTTTAATTACATGTTCTACATTACGATGCAATCTAAGAAGAGGAATCTTCCATTTGTTAAGTATTATCCTAAATACCTCGCTGTATTTATTACTATCATATGCTCATATTTGAAAAGTAAGTGCCTGCCGCCCTATAGATTTTCTAGAATTTGCTCTAAGGTACAGAAAGGCTGGAAATTCCTGATCTGAATGTTTTACTAATGGGACCATATATTCCTCAAAATAGGACCTCTATTAATTTTCAAAAAAACAATATGTGCATTCAAGAAAACGTTTATTATTGGAAAAAAAATAATTCGATATAAAAACCAACGTTTTTAAAAATAACGTTTTTATATGGTAGCAAAGTTTATTAAAGAAAATTATTGAAATATTAGTTAAAACTGTTAGTTATTTTTAACTTTAAAATTTACTTAAAAAGATACATTTGTGAGCATATTAAGAAATTCATAATACTCATAAAATCAAAACATGCATTTGAAAGTTTGTAAGTCATTCTATTAAAAAAAATGGGAACCAGAATTCAGGAAAGGTTTATCCTTGGCGACAAGAATTATTTGGCAGTATTTTGCCAAATGTGGCTACCCTGTTCCGCTTCAAAGATTTAATTCTCAGCAAAAAAAAAAAAAAAAAAAAACAGGAATGAACACATGAAAATAATTTATTTGATCTTAAAATTTTCAGAAGAAAAAAAATTGGTTCAGTAAATTTAGCCTTGGTTTTAAATTAGAACAAAATTCTTGGCAGGAATTCTCTTAGAATTTACTTTGGTAATTAGTAACCTTTACACACTATAATTTGCAACTGTACTTTTTGCTCCTCCACAACTTATTCATAAGAGAAAATACCAATTCTGTGGGAGTATTAGTGCCGAGCTGATATAAAATATTTTATAATTATACAAAAGTTTGTATGAATCAAATTATAAATGTGAAAGTGATTGAACAATTCTTCCCAACGACTTTCGGTTGAAACTTTTCGAAGGTTCCCTCTTATGTCACTTTTGGCGGCGTATGTAGTAAGAAATAAGTGAATACGCTCATGGTAACGATTACGAAATCATTAGTCGTTGAGTTAATTTAATTCCTTCGGGGCATCAATTTTAGAAATACTGACCTTTTAACATAACAATAACTGACCTTATAACTTTTTTTGCATAACACTAATTTTGCAAGTATGATTGTTCATTCACGTCACACTGAGAAGCAACACGAAGACTATTTACAAACGAACCTCGCTCAAGTGATGAGGATAACACTCGAGTTGGCAGAATTAAATTTCCGCACCACACAAACAGGTGGACTTGAGACCTCGATCAGTTTGAATGTGACTTGGGGCTTAAGTGGCACATGTCTCGAATCCTCGACTCGACGAAACGAATGTCAGTCGCGACCATGACCACTATGATACTGCGTCCATATCTATATATATATATATATAAGTGAAATACACAGACTGACTCATCACGAGATCTCTAAGATTATACAACCAATTGACTTAAAATTTAGCATAGTTAATCATTTTACGATGTAGACACTCACTAAGAACAGATTTTACGGAAGTCTTATTTAAAATGTAATTTTCATCCGTTAATCTACTCTTATCCATCGGTTATGTTATTTTTAGCGACTTTACGCCAAAAATGATATGACCAAACGGAATATATTTTTTTATATGTATACTGTGTATTGTCACCAATTAAGTTTACTCGGTGAGATTTGCGCGTGCGGAATGGAAAAATACTAAATAATTTTATATTGAAGCGCTGATGGGGGATTGGCAAGATTTTGGAGAAGAGGCTCTTCATGCTAAATTTTGTGCATGTCGAAAATATGAAACGCACATATTTAGCAATACATGAGTTTGGAATCCCGCGGTTGGTGAAAGTGTAGTTTAGCTCCAAAACTTAGCGGGATTTTGAAAAATACTAAAATGGCGACTTCTTATGGAGTAGCGCACACGCAAGACAATCTTCGTTTACTGGAGAACCTCACTACATGCATGAACAAATTGAAGATGCTATGACATACATAAGACATTTTGGACATCCCGACTTTTTTTTAAGGATTGCAGTCACTTCCAATCCTAAATGATCAGAAATCACAGATGTCTTGAAGCAAGGACAAAAATCTTATGATAGACGCGATGCCATTGTGAGGGTATTTCATTTGAAAGCTAAGCACATGACTAATCTTCTGACAAAAGGTTGCATCTTTGGCAATACTATGTGTAACATATATACGGTGGAATGAATTTTATCCATATTATATATATATATATATATATATATGGGTTGACTTTTTCTACATTTTTTTTATTTTTCTCATATATTTGAAAGTTCTGGATAACCATTATGACAGACAATCAATTTCTTAAAATTTTAAATTTAGATTATCATTATCGTTTAAAAATTGAAAATTTTCTTTATATTTTACGTATAGGTTCCAAAATATATTATCGTCTTCCCAGCGAAGCGGACTGGTATCAGTTAGTGCATTCATAAGAAATGCCATGACTCGGAGTTTAGATTTTCAAAAATAAAATGTTCTCAATATGTTTCAACATTTTTTGACACTCAAAAAGTAGTTCTTAAATGGTCTAGAAAGTTTCAACAGCCAGCATAAGCGCAAGCCAGTTTTACATCAGCCTTAATATTCAAGATATTTTGCATTTCAAAATTCTTTCAGAACTTCCACGAGAATACTAGCTTGCTACCATTAACATGCGGTAGTCGGGGGCCATGATTACGAAACCGCATGTTAAGTGAACCGTGAGTTACATAGTATTTATGTAAATTGAGCGAAAAATCAAACACAGTTGTTAACATTGGTATTTTCCGAGGGGCTAAATATTTTTCTTTTTTTGATCATTCCTTTATCATAATTAATAAACTGATGATGTTGATTCTCATTTTCTACCCATCCATGTTATGCAGCCTCAGGCAGATGAAGTTTCCCTGTAATTTCTGCTTGTGTTACCCCTTTTCGAATTCGTTCGATAATAGTGAATTTTTCCTGGATCACATAAACCTTTTGTTTACGTTCATACTCTAGACATTTTCAATTGTTAGAGAAATCACTTATTAAAAAAATACTTATATTTTAAAATTTTACCAATACAAAATGTTAGAATTTACTGTTAATTTGTCTGACCACGAGATATTGAAAGGTTTGGTCTTTGTATTTACGTCGTACTAGAAGCAACACGAAGACTAAGGGGACCGAGCTCTCCCAAAGAGTTTAGAGCTGCAAACCGCCCCCCTCTTCCCCCGAGAGACAATCACCTCCGCACTCAACATTTATTGGCGAAAAGAATTTTTTTTAACAATTTTTTACTATAAACAGTAGATGTTGGAGCAAAGAACAAATGAAAAAAACATAATTCCCAAAGTCAAAAGAAAGCATAATCAAGAAATTTGTTTACAGATGTGTCATAGTTTTCAAACGACTATTATTCAAATTTCACTTTTCTTTTCTTCCTGTTTTTGGAATGCATATCAATCTGCACCCCATAGACGCCACGATTTCCAGGTACAACTGGTTGCTGATACAATGACTCAGCCGGCAGACAGACTCCCGGCGACAGAAAAAAACACAAACACACAGAAAGGAATATTAAAAATTCCAAAAATTAAGCATTAGACAAAAATATATACATACAAGGTATACAATTAAAAGCCCACAATATGGAAAATTGAAAATTTTGAAGTGTAACTAAATATTGAAACATTTATAAAACTAGTTGGGAAATATTACAAGCCGTAAAATACGGGATTTAAATGCAAATTAGGATTTTCACACACGGACTTCAGCCAAATAGGTAACGCTTCAACAACAGAACATTTTAAATGAAAACTTTTCGTAAAAGGGCCAGAGAGAAAACGTAGTGGACAGTATCACCAACAGAGCCACAAGAACATAAAGTATTTTTCAAATGGAAACGATTTAAATAACAAACGAAGGGACCATGACCAGTTAAGAAGCGAGTAGGTTTGATTTGATTTTATTAACGTCGCACGAGAAGCAACACGAGGGCTATTGGTGACGGAACTCGTAATTTTGAACCACGGTCAAGTGATGAGGACAATACCTGACCTGGCACCCCCTCTCCTAACTTCCACACCAAGCTAACGGGAGGACTTTGAGCCCCGACAGATTTAACGTGTATCAGCCCCGGCCACGCGGCGGATCATTAGTGGCCAAGGCTCAACAAAAACCTCCGGCCACGAGTCTGAAACCATGACCACTAGGCTACAGCGTCCTAAGAAGTGAGTAATAAAACCTGGATTGGAATGAAAATTCAGATTTGAAATATGGGATTGAACCCGAATAGCGGTATTACAAGTTGACCATCAGGACTTCCAGTTGGAAAAAAGCTCCTTTTTTAAAATCTTAACTATATGAGATCGAGGGGTAGGAACATTCACTCCCTCACCATCAATCACAGCGAGTTTTGGAAATGAATCTGCAGTTTCATTGTAATATTTTCCGGCGTGGGCCCAGTATAGATTGAAAAAATCAAAATAGTTTGATAAACTATCAAAATATAAATAGCAACTTATGAGATACGGCCCACAAAACGGCAAACACAAGAAAATAAAGTATTTTCTAGGCCTGGAAAACTGAATTATATGAATTCAGTTTGAACATGTACATCCTATTTAGGACACCTCGATGGAAGATACACAAGGCGCGAATCCAATATCTCCCACTCGGAGGGCCATTTTCAGGACGAACAGCTTTCAGTGAAGTGTTTCAGTCGAATGGGATATTATTAACCAGATGAAAAGAAGTTGGAATTATGCTGCTTCCAGGTTTGATATTTAAGTACGAACATGACTACTAGGCTACCAAGACACACAAGATCTTGGAAAATTTCTTACAAAAAAAAAACTCTGATTTAGAACGCATATCGTTTTCCGAGAAATAGAGATTCACGTGTATATAAAATGGTGTGTGTGTGGGGGGGGGAGATATTAATGCCTGCTCTTAACACAGAAAATCTTGATATACTAACGAAATATTAATCAGAATTTCATAAAAAGAAAAATAAGAATTATGACAACACAATGTTAAAGAATGTCACAAGCGATTGCTTATCCAGAGGGTCATAGTAGAACCACGTGTTAACAGGGATCGATCGAAACTCGCAATTCTATATACAATTTAATGTGAATGTTTTTTAAAATAACATAACCAGGTGTCTAGTACTCAATATACTATGACGACCTTTCCATGTACTACTTTCATCAACCTTGATATATAATATGTAGAAAATTGCAAAACACTTTGGAGTTTATGGTGCGAATACTGCACCATTAAAGCCCTTCATTTTAAATGTTTATTATACTGAGAAGCAAAACGAAGGCCTTAACGTAACACTGAGAAACAACAATAGGGCTATTTGCGATGGACCTCGTAATTTTGAGTGTGACTAAAATTTAAGGTTATTGGCGCAAGAGCCAGACGTGGCTAAGCTGCACCAAACAAGATGTAACTGTGGTCCGGAAGTGTGCAAAAAGACAAAAATTGGTAAACATGAAAGAGGGTAGAAAATAGAGAAAGTTCGCTAGGGTAACACGGGGGTTCGTCATCTGTGTTTACCAAAGACAGTAAACCCCATGAGAAAGAAAAAGATCACTAGGGTGCCCAGGGGTCATGATACCCGCACTTACCTAAAAAAGGCAAGTCTAAGGGCTCGTAATTTTGAACCGGTCAAATCACGCCTCCTTCTCCAATTTTCTACACCACACCCACGGGATACAAATTAAAAAACACATGCTTGTTATTTCACATTTGCAATGTTTAGGTAATACAAGAAAAACAAATTGCTTGGAACTCCATAATTGTTTGAAACTATATAAATTAAACTGTTGTTCATTTACAACTAATTGCAAAGCAAAATAATCGTAATAGAAATACTAGTTTAATTTAAATTTCGAGCCTAGCTGTTTTTCTGAAAATCATTTCTTTTTATAGTAAGTAATCAATGAATGTGCTATAAAGCTGAGTTTTAGTTTAGTTCTTATTAACGTCGCACTAGAAGCAACACGAGCACTATTGGCGACGAACCTCGTAATTTTGAACTTCGGTCAAGTGACGAAGACGACAGCTGAGCTGGCACCCCCTCTCCTAATTTCCACACTACACCAACGGGAGGACTTCCGGTCCCGACAAATTTAAAGTGCATCAGCCCTGGATATACGGCGGGTCTTTAGCAGCCAAGGCTCGAAAACGTGACTGAACGAAAACAACCGGCCATGAATCCGATGCCTTAACTACTAAGTATTGCGGCCGCTATAAAGCTGAATAGTATTCCATATGAATCTATAGCTAGCAAATATTTCTCACCATATGACAGTATTCTAGAGCCTGACATCGTTAACATGTAGTTGGGATATATGGTTACTTATCCGAAGTGAACTGCAAGGTCAATAAAATGAGCATGAAATAAAAATCAGACATTAGCAAAGATTGGTATTTTTCACAATCCTAGCCATTCTTTCATTATGAATTTTATCAACAAACTAACAGTGTTCATACTCATTTTTTAATTATCCTCATAGTGTTTACTCAGGTAGGCAATTCCTGTTCCTATTTTGAATTTGTTTGATAAACAGTTTTTCCTTGATCGTATAAGATTTGCCACTTTTGTCAGCAATTGTTATGGAAATCTCTTATAAAAAAAAAAATCTAAAATGTGACCAATTTGAATGGATAGCTAATCTCACTGATCGCAAGATCTTGGAAAATAATTTCTTACAAAATATATACAGTAGTCAGGGACGTCTTAAGGCATGGGCCAACTGGGCCTCGCCTTTGATTGGGGCCTCGTCTCGTTCTCTACTTGGCCTCAATAACATCCATAATCAGAATAATTTTAATCATCAAATGTTATTCTCGGACATGACTGGTTGAAGACGGTTACTTCTATATAAAAAAATTCCTATTTACAACGTTTTCTGAGAATCGGGAAATATTAGTTTTATTTCTAAAGCGATAAGTGCCCAATTTATTCAAATAAATGCTGCTCTGGGAAGGGCAGTCACAGACATAACAGACACTCCTTTCAGCGTCCTTTTATTTATTTGCACACATGAGTTAAGGATCGCTCCTGAATTTACAAGAGATACACTTAAGCTCTCAACAGAAGTGACAAAAACACATTCCCTATTTTGTGACAGGCGTCAGGTCTAATAAAAAGAGGGTTGAAATGATCCTGAAGGAAATCACACTTTTTTGAAGAAACGAACGGCCTACAGTTTTAAATCGGCAATTCCTTCCTTTAAATTTAATTTCTTTGAAACAGCAAGAGGTATTTATGTTTTTATTTTTGAATGGTATTCCTTTGAGATTTAAGATAATAAACAAATATTTCTATAGCATTAAAAAAAGTAAAGTGATATGTAATTTTATGTGCTTTTTTTTACAGTGAGAATTATAAAAATAATATCCAATTTGAAAAATTCTGCTTTTGTGTATGTGTGTGATAATTTTCTCTCTCTCTCCTTCTGAACAACATGAAATAATCTCCTAACTGTTTATAAAATTATAAATAAATAATTCAATGGACTCTTTAGAATATTTTTATATTGATTAATATGCATAAATGTGCGCTTCCTTCATTTTGAATGCACTATGATTTTGCAAAAGAGTTTTCGATGTGTATTGTAATTCAGAGAAATATTTTAAAACGTTTTTCTGAATTTCACTTGGTGTGTGTGTGTGTGTGTGTGTGTGTCATCAAATTTTCGATCGTTAATTTAACCAACTTCCCATCAAGCTAGAACTCTGAAACCTTCGGAATCGTTCTCACTCGCCTAACAATGCGATATTTAGACATTTGCGACCAGTTTTAGATAGTATTTTCTTCAATAATGCAGTTTATCCCAACCACTTGGCGCGATTTCAAAAATTGGCACCAAACTTGGCGATTTTTTTGTTTGGCTGAACTTTAAGTCCGTAAAACGGACCAGGGTAGCCACATTTGGCAAAATACTGCCAAATAATTCTTGTCGCCAAGAGTGATTGGGATAAACTGCATTCCAACCATTTAATTTACCGGATGAATTAATTAATTTTAGTTACTTTTAACGTTTTTATGTATTTCACTTGGTGTGTGTTTCTCTCTCTCTGTGTGTGTGTGTATCAGTGCGTCATCAAATTTTCTATCGTTAAATTAACCAACTTCCCATCAAGCTAGAGCTCTGAAATTTCGGGAACCGTTCTTACTTGCCTAACAATGCAATATTTAGATATTTGCGACCAGTTTTAATTAATATTTCAATAATTTTTCTTAATAAACTTTGCCACTATATAAAAACGTTGTTTTTAAAAACGTTGGTTTTTATCTCGAATTATTTATTTTCTTCTACTATGGAAAGCAACTATCAATTCAAATGACTACCCTTTTTTTGTTATATTGAAACCCAAATAAAAAAAACATTTATAAAGCGAATATATTACAACGATTGTAGTAATGTAATATAAATGTAGAAAAACAATCATATAACAGGAACCCTAGTGTACGATTTGATAATTAGATAAATAATTGCCTGTACAATAATTTAATGTCTTAAGAGTAAACAACGAAAATGGAGAAGTTCTTGTCCAACACAGTACAAAATAAGAGATTTTAGTTTATAAGACCCCTCACTAAAAATTTTCTATTTGCGTGTGTACATCTGATAAGATTATCTTGTAGAAAATTGAAATTTATTATATATACTTTAATTTTAAATCTAATACTTTAAACTTATAAGGTGTTCATACTTTATCACTTATTAATACTTTATTACTTACTAATAATTTATCACTAATTGGTATAAAATACTTTTAATGAAAATTACTTACATAAATATAATTCTCCTAATTAATAATTTATGCAATACGTTCTTTAATTTTTGTAATCTATGACTTCCATTTTATCATAATTCTTTGTTTCGTTTGATAAGCATAACAACAAGGTAACTATATTTCGTATAGTTAAAAACATATATTTTTCTGATAACTTTTAAGAGATTCCAAATGTTTTGTAAGATATAGAAACCTAAAATCCTTTTACAGATTTCTTCTGCATGTCATTCCGATCTAAATGGTTCACTCAATATTTTCTAAGATATGGTTTTACATTCGCAATTTACAAAAAAAAAAATATTTAAAGAATTCTTATAATTAACTGTATGTGATAATTCTAATATTGATTTATATTAGTATATAGTACAAATGTATGTCTTCATAGTAATGATAATTTGAAATATAATATTTTGTACACTAATAATAATAATTAAATAATCATAATATGATGATAAAAAAAATTGTATAAAAGAAGTAGTAACTTAATTGAAGCTTTGTTCTTTCTATCCATGAAAGAGTTAAAAAAATTATTTAAGAAATTCCATCTTATTACTTTCAGAATTCTTAAGAAAACGAGTCATATATTACTCTCATTTTATACTCATTTTTATTTACACATTAATGCGCAAATTTTTTTCTTCTTTATCTTGAAGAAAAAAAGTGAAATTCTACACATAGCTATGTGCAGATTACGTGAGATTTAGCATAATAATTTTTAGAACAGTGATACGTTTTGAAAGTGGAGCTGAGAATCGCAAAAGATCGAAGGAAAAACAGGAATCTATTGATGAATTACCAAAACTCACCCCATTTTACAACGTTTTTCTGAATTTCACTTGGTGTGTGTGTGTCATCAAATTTTCGATCGTTAATTTAACCAACTTCCCATCAAGCTAGAGCTTTGAAATTTTGGGAATCGTTCGTACTCGCCTAACAATGCAATATTTAGACGTTTGCGACAAGTTTTAACTAATATTTCAATAATTTTAATAAGTCAAAATATTCTTTCCTCTCGGCGCTTTTAGGATTGAGGAAAAAATTTCTTTCCCCCTCTGGGAGCACCGGACACTCCCCACACCGCATGAGGTATCGTAAACCTTTTGTACTCACAAAGGGGAGATACTATCTCCCCT
>BMAW01127715.1:115430-174141 GCA_019974015.1 Nephila pilipes | reverse complement strand
CTATCTCGGAGATAGTAAGGGTTGCTGACTTTTAGTCAGTAATCATTCGCAAGAAAGAAAGTTTCCAATATTTGGCGCCATGTCTTATCACAATAATTTTTTCTGCATTCTGGTTCCCATTCTTTTTTTAATAGAATGACTTACAAACTTTCAAATGCATGTTTTGATTTTATGAGTATTATGAATTTTTTAATACTCTCTCAAATGTCTCTTTTTAAGTAAATTTTAAAGTTAAAAATAACTAACAGTTTTAACTAATATTTCAATAATTTTCTCTAATAAACTTTGCCACCATATAAAAACGTTGGTTTTTATATCGAATTTTTCTTTTATACAAATTCTACCATCTACATCTATCTCTACCACTTTTATCACTATATACAATAATGTTCCTGAAGTTGAAGGGCAGGGGGGACGGACTATTTAAGTATTCGAGAAGGTACTATAAAACCTATTGAAATAAGTACAATAATTGATGACGTTTCAAATATTTTTATTGCAAGTACAAATCCAGGGCTATGGCCTTCATATATTGACTAGAATTTAAAGTCTTACTGGGTTGAGAATGGTCATCAGTTTGTTCCAACAAATATAATGATTTTGAAAAATCAGCACGTACATACAACGAGCCAAATGATAACACTAAAACAAGCTACCTGTCAACGATGTTATTAAAAAAAGAATTACACAATGGTAAGGTTGTAGACCATGAATGGCTAGTATATTCTCCGTCACAAGGAAAGATATACAGTTTTGTATGTAAATTGTTTTCATTTACCAATTCTACATTCAGCAGTAGCGGATTTAATGATTGGAAGCATGCAAGAATGGCTATTGCGTAGCATGAAAACGCACTTGGACACAGAAAATGTATGATGAACTACCATAGTCGATTACAGTTATCTAGTCGCATAGACAACCAACATATAATATAATTCAATGATAAACGTCAATATTGGAAAGAAGTGAAAAGAGAGTGAGTGAGTGAATGTTAAGGTTAGTGGCTGTGCTGCACCAAACAAGATTTAAATGTGGTCTGGAAGTGAAAAAAATTTTAAAAAAAAAAAAAAAAAAAAAAAAAAAAGACAAAAAGGTTGACAAAAAGGAGGATCGAAAATAGAGAAGGATCGCTAGGGTAACACGGGGGTTCACCCCCTGTGTTTACGTAAGACAGAAAACTTCATGGGGAAGAAAAAAATCACAAGGGTTCCTCGGGGTCATGGTGCCTGTACCTACTTAAAGAAGGGAAGTCCCTGAGGTACCCTGATATAATCCCCAGGGGCAGGGTGCCTAGCTATACCCCCCAGACCCTGGGAACCCATTTTAGTCGCCTCTTACGACATGCATGAGCTACAGTGGGACTATTTTGTCATAACCGGTCTCCACACGGGTCAGTGCTAAAGAGAATAGTGGCTGTTATAAAATTCTTAGTGTCCAAGAGGACTGCCTTTCAGAGGTAAAAACGAAACTATATGTTCTGTGAATAATAAAAATTATTTAGGCACTTCTAAGTAAGTTTGATCCATCTCTAAATGAACAGAATAATAAGTACGACAATTCTGGAAGAGGTAATCCTTATTATCTATCTGCTACAATTTGTGATGAATTTATTGAAGTCATGGCGTCAAAAGTATTGAAAACTATAGTCATTAAAATACAGGAAGCTGAATATTATTCTTTTTCCGTTGATTCTACCTCAACTGCGAGTCATGCTGACCAACTAACTTTTATATATAGATACGTCCAAAATGGTGCAACCATTAAGAGATTTCTGCAATTTATTAATATTAATGGACATACTACAGAGTATTTGACGGATGTCGTGGTTTCATTTTTGGAAAATATCAACATTTCCCTTAGCGATTGTAGAGGTCAGTCACACGACAATGCCTCGAATATGTCTGGGAAATATTCAGGATTGCAAGCAGCCCGACTTTATGAAAAAAATAAATACGCTATATACGTGCCATGTCCAATACATTTTTTGAATTTGATGGCGTTCCAGCAGCAGAATGTAATTATAATATAAAAATTTACTTTATTTTGTCCAAAATTTTATAATTTTTGCTCATCGTCAACCCATCCTTGGAATATACTAATATTACATGTGAGCTGCGATAAAAATAAAAATGCACTCAAAAACTGATCGAAAACACGTTGGTCAGCACGCGCAGATGCGATTAAAGCCTTAAGCTCCAGATATTGTCATGAGCCTTGATTGCTTAATTGATGAAGAATTACAGGCAACGGATACTCGACTTTTTGTTAAAAAATTAAAAATTAAGATGACTGAATCAGAAATTGTTTTTTAACTATCCTTTGGAATGACATTTTGACAAAGTAAATCCATTTATCCAGAGTAAAAATATGGATTTGTCGAAAGATGTAAAATTATTAAAATCGTTAATGTTATACATAAAAACTAAAAGAGACTCTTTTGACTATTATGAGTCAAAAGCCAAGGAAGTATCAAAGTGTTCATAAGCATGTAAGACAACGCCGTGTTAGTGTAATTTTCCTTGAACGAAACAGAGACACCGACACAACGTTTAAAAACAGCCAAACCAGAAATTTAAAATCGAAACCTTTTTACCGATAATCGACTCTAATTTGCAATATACAAACGCGTAGCAAAGAAAACACGAGGAACTTTTTGAAATGTTTGGAAATATTTCTTATTTGTGTGGATGAGACAAATATTAAAATAGTATGCGAGAAAATATGAAAATTTTAAGATAAAGACATTAATGGAGAGGAACTAAACTTGGAATGTCAACATTTCAAGTTATATATGATCATTGGTAGTGAAACGCTGAAGAAAAAGTAAAGAGAAAAAACGGGAAAAAGATTAATAAAAAAATGTAATTCTACAAATGCAGATGAAGCACAGTTGTTGAATGAGGGGACTGGAATTGGGATCAACACACTCAACATATACATGTACAGGTGGAGAACAAAATAATACGAACACCTGTGAAAAGGTATGACGTATTTCCCACCTGCAGTACAGCCGCGCCATCTGCAATAGAAGTCTGCCACCTAATGAGCGTGAAGAGGAAGGTAGTCTCTCAACAGCAGTCAGATGCATTGCATACGTCCATCGAACTGTTTGTGATAAGTTGAAATGTCAGACCTGTCAAGAGTTCCAAAAAGGAATGATTGTTGGAGCGCGTTTAAGAGAAGCATCAGTTACAGAAGCAGCAAAGAGTAAGTTAGAAACAGCAAAGAGGGGTTTGCAAAGAATACGTTATCAGCCGTTATAACAGCGTACACAAAAGAGGGTAAGACGACGTCTTCAAAGCACATCAATGGTCGAAAATCAAAGCTTGCTGATAGGGATAGACGGGTCTTGAAGGGCATAGTAGCCCGAAAGCACAAGCAATCGTTAACCGAGATAACATTTGAAATGAACAGTCATCTCAAGGACCCAGTTTCAACAAAAACTGTCAAAAGGGAACTTCATGCTGCGAACATTTATGGCAGAGAGGAAATTCGCAAACCCTTGGTGACAGCAACTAATGCTTTCAAGCGACGCCAATGGTGCAGAGATCACAAAGGCTGGTCCCCACAGCATTGGCAACAGGTAATATGGTCAGATGAATCGTCATTCACCCTATTTCAGACGACCGGAAGTGTTTACGTTTAATCCTAAATGCATCTTGCCGACTGTGAAGCATGGGGTGGGGGGTCCTCCATTATGGTATGGGGTGTGATATCTTGGCATGGTCTTAGACCACTTGTTATTCTGCATAGGAGAATACAATACAATCACTATCTAAGCATTCTAGGGGATCATGTCCATCCTTTTGTCCAGACTATATTCCCTGAAGAGCGACCGCTTTTTCAAGACGACAACGCCCCTATCCACACTGCTAGGTGTGTTCAAGCATGGTTCGAAGAGCATGACGATGAAGTTGAACATCTTGCCTGGCCCCCTCCGCCTCCGGACTTGAATATTATTGAACATTTATGGGAATATTTGGAGTCCAAACTTCGTCCCCTATTTCTACCTCCATCCAGCCTTTCGGAATTAGAGACCATTCTGCAGGAGAAAGGACTTAATATTCCTTTAAATATTGTCCATGACCTTTATGCATCTATCGCACGTCGCAATAAATCTGTACTTCAGTCAAAAGGTGGTCCAACCCCCTATTATTAAAGATTTTCCATTATTTCACAGGTGTTCGTATTATTTTGTCCTCCATGTGTATAATGAAAGACCACTCACTGTGTTTCCCAATATTGAAATAATAATGAGAATTTTCTTATCTATGATGATTATCAACGCGAGTGGCGAGCGTTCATTTTCAAAACTCAATCTAGTCAAAAATGAATTGAGAAATCGTATGACTCAATCACGTTTGAATAATTTAAGCTTGATGAGTATTGAAAATGAAAAATTATTAACAATTGATTTTAAAGACCTAATCAAAGGTTTTTTGCGAATTGGAAATGTAGAAAACGAATATTCACATAAAACCTTATTTTACAATGGATCACTTTTATTGAACTGTACATGTATATTCACCAGATTAGATTAAATGGTCGCAGATGGGGCCTGTTTTTTCATAAGGGCCCAGGGCCTCAAGAAGTCTTAAGACGTCTCTGTTAGTAGTTAATAAAGAAGTCAGACAGTATGTCATTGCATTTAATTACATAAAATATTTAAAAATAAGCATGAATTTTCTTGTGTATATGTTTTATTAAAATGATTTCTCTGCTAATTTTTTTTTGTAACTCCTCCCCCATTAAAATTTGATTTGTTGTAAAATAAGAAAAAGATAAAAAAAAAAAAAGTAATAATTAAAAAATCAGTCAAAAAAGAACTCGAAGAGGTGTTGATATTTTTTATCAGCAGTTCAGTAAGATTTCCCACCTTGGCTTTAATAATCGATTTAAAATTTGAATTTCACATTTCAAGCTAGATTTTTATTCATTGTTATGAGTTTAGTAAAATTAGAAAATTCAAATGGGAAGGCAAAGAGGACAACTGTCAATAGAGGCAAGAAAACTAATTTTAAAGTATCCCAATGAAGGAAAATAGATTGAAAAATCAATTAAGTTGTAAATAGATCTAATTCTACAGTTTTTGATATAATTGTTTCAAAATCAACTGAAAATAAGCATAAATATGGAAGAGAAAAGCGTTTTTGAACAAAGAGGTATAATAGATTGTATGACACTGCATTTTTAATACTAAATTTAGTGTTCCTAAGCTAACCAATGAAGTGTCACAATATCTTCTCATTAACTGTTAATCCAGAAACAATAAGACTGATTTTAAGAAGAAACAATAAGACTGATTTTAAGAAGAAACAATTTACATGGAAGAGTGGCATGTAAAAGATCATTTATAAATAAATGCAACAGATTGAAATGAATGAAGTTTGCAAAAACTTATAAAAATAGACTCTTCATTTTGGAAAACGATTTTATTTGCTGATGAAAGCAAATTTAATTTGTTTTGCTCAGATGGTCAATGTTATGTATGGAGAAAACCAAATCAAGAACTTCAAGATCAAAATTTAAGAGGTACTGTAAAGTATGGTGGTCAATCTATCACAATTTGGGGCTGTTTGTATGCCAATAATCCAGGAAAACTTCACATAATTGAATGCATAGCGGACCACACAAAGTATTTAATCATTATGAAACAATGCTTGCAACATAGCGCCAAGCAACTGGGGATTAAAAGGAAGTTTTCAGTTAATATCAAGATAATGATCCAAAACACATACAGCAAATATTGTGCACTTATGGCTTTTGTTTAAATGCCCACATGTGTTGGTTTAGTTTAATTTTTTATTAACGTCACTCTAGAAGCAACACGAGGGCTATTGGCGACGGACCTGATAATTTTGAACTTTGGTCAAGTGACGAGGAGGACAACTGAGCTGGCACCCCCTCTCCTAACTTCCACACCCCGCCAAATGGAGAACTTTGATACCCGACAGATTTAACGTGTATCAGCCCTGGCTACATGGTGGGCCAAGGATCGAGCCCGTGACTGAACGAAAACAGCCGGCCACGAATCCGAAGCCATGACCACTAGGCTACCCCGGCCTCCCACATATATTGGAAACACCTCCATAATCACCTGACCTAAATGTGATTGAAAATCTATGGGCATATTAGAAAATAAATTTAAAAAACACACCATAAAGACAAAAATGCACTCTAAAATTGATCCAAATTTTTGTATAAAACTTGTGGAGTCAATGCCTAAAAGACTGAGAGCTGTACTAAAAACAGAAAGGACTGCCGACAAAATGTTGCGTTTGTGAGTGCTCTTATATTATATATTTTTTTAACTCTAAGTATCTGAGTTTTTTTTTTTAATTTATTTTGTATTTAAATATTTTAAATGTAGGAAATTACTTTTGCAATTATTTTACTTATTGTAGATAAAATTTATCATGATTTTTTATTATATTTGGTTTTGTTATACTATGTATTTTTCAGCATCAAAATATAGGCTAACTGTGAGAAAACCTGTGTCCCACTTCTTCACTGTGCCACTGTATATATATATATATATATACAGTTCCAGTTTTAATATATATATAAAAAAACTGGAACATTTCATCTTCCGAGAAATAATGATTCATATATATAAAATAGAAAAAAAAGAAGTAATGTCTGCCCAAACAGAAAGTCATGATGAGAGCCAACCATTATCTAAATTTCATAAAAAAGTAAAAAAAAAGTTATGACAATGTCTTGGAGTGACCAATTTCTTAAGGAGCCATTGTAAAACCACATTAATGAGCTACATGTTAATAGCGTCATATTGAATGTATATGAAAATGTGAATCTATTTTCACAATACACTGGTCATTTCTACATGTAAACAATCTGTCACAGTTTTAATCAAGTTGCGAGTTAAGTGAGCTAAACATCTCATTCCTACTAATGTTTTTACAACAGATAAATTTTGTTGTGCAAAGACATTATAGATGCCTTGTCTCTTTTTTTAATCTGCCAAAATTTCAGTTAGTATTAATATTATACAAAAACAAACATGCAAACTAAAATAATATCAAAAGTTTATTACAAAAATACCATGAAAGGTTCATTAACATGGTTTTGAATCTTCAACAACTATACACAATAAAAATGTGCTACAATTGATCTCATTAAAAATGAGATATTTTCACATAACGTACAATATGTACTACAAATAATAAAATACTCAGAAAATATCTCAATGTCAACCAGAATGTCTTTTTATATAAAAGATATACCTAGTAACCCATTAACTTTTGCATGACATCAATCCAATCAACTTTTTATGTACAATATAGCCTCTCTAAATCGAACCTCTTCAAAGAGTGATTATGGAGTTGTTCATTCAAATACATATTGTATAGAATACAATATCATACCTTATAAGAAAAGCAATTGTTTCCTTTTTAATATAAGATTAACTAGTAAAATTTGTTGTTTTATTTACATATACACAAAAATGGCATTAATTCATTGAAGCTTTCAAAAAAAAAAAAAAAGCATTAACAAAAATAATTAAGATATAGTTTGCAAAATATTGAATAAAATACTTATCAATGAAAAAAAATCATCTGAAGTATGATTATACTTACAAACATGTAGCATTTTTACACATTTATTCTATCTTATAATTGAAGTCTTTTACATACTTCAGGAATATATACACAATTACAGATACACTCAAGATAATTGAAATAACAATATAGCGATCACATCATTTGAGATTATTGACTGTTCCCTTGAGAATAAAATTTGCAATGCCATCTCTACATATTGTGAATTATGTAGAAACAAGTGAATAAGCAATACAATATGGGATGAAGGGGGCAAAGAGAGTAATATCTTCAAGTTTGTCTTTGGAAATCAATCCAATTAACAGAAAATTGCATGAACTAGAGTGTATCAGAAAGGTAATTAGATTTAACATCCTCCAGTTTTACTGCGGCTTTGCATATCTTTAAAATCTTATGCCAGAGGTAAATAGCACTACATTCATTTTACAACATTTTTCTTTTCCTATAGTAATAAGTAAAGATTTTGAAAAATTATACGGCAGTATCATAATTCATACAGCATTAAAGACAATTTAAAGAATAAAATGAACAAGGGTTTATTGAAAAGTATTCAATAACAAGTAAGCAGTAAATAAGGAAAATTAAATTACTCTATTGTAAAATTTCACTTTTGTGACAAAGTGTCCTTTTACCTTTGGCATACAGAAATATGTGTATATATAACAATTTTCTATGTGCTTTTGTATTATAATCTATCTAATTTATTTTTTTTTAAGTAAAATATTAAGTTTCATTCTAGAAGTACAAAAGGACATAGAATCAATCTGAGTAAAACCTTACAAAAAAGGGCAAAGCTGCCTTTGTAATAAGAAATGATATTTCATCCAAAAATGAATCTGAGTGAAAGAATCTTTTTTTGAAGGGCCATAAAGAGTTAATACCTTTTATTTCAAAAGGTATTCATGATTAATAAAATATGTAGTTAGACCAAAATATAACGATTAAAAGCATGTATCAATTTGAATCACAGACCATAAATATTGATATCAATGATAAATCCAGCTACACACGAAGTTATCTAGAATGCCAATATTATGTTCAACTAAATGAGTGCCAACACCTTGAAGAGTAATAAGAAAAGTTTTTTGCCCAACATTTTCTATCAGTATTATTTTCCACTATGAGAGAAAATGTGTCATAAGCTCTCATCTTATACTACATGGTATCATGTAAATTAATATACCATTTAAAGAAGTATTATTGCATAAATTTCAAGTTTAGGTAAATATTTTTAAATTAAACTAGCAACCTAACTAGAGCTATACTATCCACACTGTTACAGCTTAAAACAAACGAAGAAATCATATTTCATTCACATTTTCGGATTTTCATTGTTTTGAATTCAACAATTGTATATTCTTCTTTATAATTGTGAAAAGCATAAAAAACTGTCAAAGAATATGTGAGCCACTTCTCTCAAACATAAGAGATATTTTTTTAATGCTTTTTGGCACTTGGCATTTCCTGAATTAAATCAGAAATGTAGTAAGAAAACAATTTCAGTTATATTCACTGACCTTTTTACCTAAACATATTTAACATATGTATTAGTTCCCACAATTATCACAGTTTGTAATCACATTACAACATGAAAAATCTTTTACGATAGGCACTTTTTTTTAGCTAGCTTATTAAATTTTTCTCCAGCCACAGTTTTAGAAACAAATGCTAAGTTATATCTTCGAGCAAAATACTTTACCACTTCTAACTGGCTTTCAGTAAAAAATGGTGAAAATGGATATTCTGTTTCTGAAGAATTTAAAAAATCTTTAACCTCTTCACCAATAATGCAAACAAAATCAGCAGGCTCCTCAAATTTCATTTCTGATGTAGGTTTTGTTTCTTCAGATCCAAACATTTTTTGGCAAAACATTTTTTCCCAATCTTCATGATTTTTACGTTTTAGCTCCAATTCTTTTATCGCTAGAGTTATGCTTTTATCATAAGGCTTCAGCTTCATAGCTAAATATAAATAATGCTCAGCCCTATCATAGCTACCAGTGAGATACAATGCTTTACCCATTCGGAATAAGCCTTTTACATTATTAGGATTCAACTTCAAAGCTAAATCAGCATAAATGAGAGCCTTCTGTGGGTTTTGTACATTTAAATAGCAAACAGAGAGGTTTAAGTATAACTTGAGAAGATAACCATTACGTTCTTCATCTTCCTCATCATTAGAAACAGAAACTTCTTGCAGTAAATTCTTTATGCGGCAATATCGAGCAATGGCTTGTTTATAGAATTTCCTACGAAACAAATCGGAGGCAAGCTGATTATCACAATGGTACACTCCAACAATTTTTTGAAAAGGAGCTTTCTTTTGATCTTCAGGAGACATCTGTTCATATTCAACAGCATCTTTACCAGCAATATAATTCATTACCTCTACTTCATACAGGATTTCAGCATTTTCAGGAATTCGAGGAGGGACACCCATTTCACCAAAAGCAAGTTTAGGATGAACCATTATTCTTGAAAATTCTCCCTTCTTCATGGTTTGAATACCAATATCTAAACCTGGTATTACATTTCCATCACCCAATCTGAAATTATACGCAAATGAACATTAATTTCTACCAGCATGCATCGAAAACTAAATTTCAAACATAGGCCACTGTAACATATCATACATATGCAATTTAATCTTAATACATTTAATGATATTTATAAATTAGGGTCATATTTGAATAACATCGATATAATAATGTAACACAATCAATACAACAAACAATCTACACATGTAAATCACTAATATATATGAACTTGAAGTCCTTTTTTTAATGCTAGTGTTTGATTATTAATGAGAAATGCATTATAAGCAACACGAGGAGATAAAATAACCATTATATTTTATTGCAACAAACATTGCAAATATTACATATTGCAAAAAATGAAAAACATAAAAAATTCAAGTTTCAGACTTCATGTTAAAAAAATGAATACAGAAAAAGATTGATAAAGGTTCCCTTCGAAGCTATTTAAAATAACACATCAAGTGAGTTAAAGTTAAGGTTATTGGCACAAAAACCATATGTGGCTATTTTGCACCAAACAAGATTTAACTGTGATCTAGATGTGAAAAAAATTGATAAGACAACAGGTTTACAAGGAGGGTCACAAATAAAGAAGGATCGCTAGGTAACCTGGGGTGTGCGTCACCCATGTTTACCAAAGACAGTTAACTCCATGGGAAAGAAAAAGATCACTAGGGTCCCTTGAGGTCATGATGCCCATACTTACCTAAAGGCAAGTCCCTGAGGTCCCCTGATATAATCCCCAGGGGCAGGGTGCCAGGCTATACCCCCACACGCTGGGTACCCATTTTAGTCGCCTCTTACGACATGCATGAACTACAATGGGACTACTCTGTCATACCCGGTCAACACATGGGTCAAATAACTCAAACATTAATTTCTTTAAACAATTGAACTACTGAAATATATATAGACTTCTATATTTCAACATCAGAGAATTCTTTATAAGGAAATTAATAGCTTATAAAATAAAATTACAATGAAAATTAAAATTGATAAGAATTTTTTTAAAACCAAGATAAAAAGTATACTTACAAAAACTTAAAAGGCTTTCTTCTTGATCGAGTAGAATCAAATGACTCTTTTCTATCATCTAAATAAGCTTCATAATGTATATAAACAATTGATTTATTTGGAATTATCTCTCCATCTGTACTGACTAGAATCTGGAAGGGAAAAAAAATTAAATTATATTAATCAAAAAGTATGTTTTAAAATAAATATTTTGGGAACAAAGGTAACTGAATTTCAATAGAAAATCATACACATACCAAATATCACACTACTTTTTATTTCATAAAAATTACTTTCAAATTTTAGCATTTTATTAGCAACTCATTTACTTCATCAACAAAAACTGAATTAATTTGCTTTATAATGCCGAACATGAATTTGAATTCTATTTACTATTTGTAAGTAAATGCAGTTTTCACTATAATACAACTGCTAGCAATATCAATTTAAGCATGATTATCTTCTTTTCACAATGCAAAGTAAAAAAAGAAAAAATTATACTCGTATAATCGTCAACTAGATATGTATATACATATTTCTTAATAAATTGCTTTGAATATGGATTTATTTCATTTGATTCATTCTAGGAAATTTCTTAAATAACAACCTGTCCTTTAATTACACATATGGAACATTCTTATTTTTGAATTATTGATTCCAGATTACCTATCTTCTGAAACTAGGGATGAGCAACAAGGATATTCAATTTTTCTACAGTTCCCATTTACATATAAATCTTAATATCTTACACACAATATTAACCATTTACATATAAATCTTAATGTCTTACACATAATATTAACATTTCTTCAAAACTTGAAAAATTAAAAATCCTAGGATCATACATATTTCCTTCTGTAATGAATTAAGTTTGTTTTTATGAGATAAAGCCAACTATTTTCATAGTAGGTGCATTATAGTTGCCTTTAGAATCTGAAATTTTTTATCTCAGGATTTTTAAGTCTGAAGAATGTAAACATACAAAAAAATTTGATATGATACAAATACTTTGTTTTTCCCTACCATCGTTAATAAATTCACTATTTTCATAAATATTACTTTTTTCAAATTCTAGAAACAATCATTCTATACAAAAAAACTTCCAAGAAATTTTAATTAGAACATCAAATATCAAGAAATGTTTGGGACATTTATTTAACATTTAGAGATCCATTTTCATCGCCCACAAGCTCACAAAATTACGAGAATTTTACAAAATTCATTCTTATATTAAGATATGAAATAAGATACATGAAATTTTTTTATTCCAGAATGTAGCATTTCTGTTTTAGATGGTAACTACATAAAGTTAATTTAATTTGCATTATAATCAGCTTCTCTTTGAGTGATTAACATTTAAATCAATTTTATGCAGTTGCAACGAAAGTTGCCAGTTATTTAGAATGCATTTTTGTGACTGTACATTACATCAGACTGCATCAAAGCTTATGAAGTCATAAGATTTTAGGACAGTCCCTAGAATCAACACTTAACTTAAATTGCACTTGAAAAACCTGACTGAATCTGAAAATCTGAATCTGACTATTTAAATCTGAATTTTTTGAAAAATCCACAAGGAAACAGGGAGGTAATCCCTTTTATTGTTCTATTAGTGTTCAATAATGAATTAGGTGTGCTAGATGATTATTCAACCCTAAAGGTTACTAGAAAAATTAAGTTTTGCAACAGAATCCAAACAACCAGTAGAGATCAAAAAAAAGGATGTAAAATATGGTTTTAACTTGCTAGTTCAGCGATATTAGGCATCATATAATCCAGAGACATTTTAAGAGAAACAGATGCAAGCATTGAAATATGGGGTAAAAATGGATGCATGCATTGAAATGGAAATATATACTTTTTATTAGTTCCCAGTGGATAGGAATGAGCTACCAACCTTGTTTTCCTCAAAAATAGATTCAGTCCTACGTTTTGTCATTAAGTTTATAGTTGGGTTCTGTAGTAAAAACACCAATTCGTAATGATTCTTTAAAACCTATTTCACATCATTCTTTTTTAAAAATATAGTTACAGGTTATCCTGGAAGAGCATGCTCATCTCAATATACAATTAGCTCTTTCCACCAGCTTCTATATACACTATAATCCATATAAATACAGAATTTTATGCTTTAACGATTAAGAAACATATTAATCCAATTTATTTCTTTAAAAGGGAGGTTATGGGTTGGATTTTGCAAAATTACTATATTTTTATTTTCAGCAGTTGAATCATCAGATAGCTAAATTATTAGAAATCATCTATATACACAAAAATATGTTAAAAAACCTTGTTTTCTATAAAAAATAAAATTATTTTATGATTTTTAATTACATATCGGTTATTCTAGCAGTGAAAATTTCTTGGCGAAGAAATACGAAAATAATAAAAAAGTTCATTAAAATATAATTCTAATATAACTAGATAAATTTGGATTCTCAGACAATCCTTTCTTTCCAAACATCAAAACAAATAAAGCAGAACACAAATAAGTATGTACAGTACAAATATTGATTTTTTTTATTACTGGATTAGCAAGCATCAACAAACATGTAATTTAGAAAGAATGATATTTAAATGATTTAAAAAAAAAAAGATTTTACATTCAAGGTTTACAGGTAGAAAATAATTATATACAAATATTTGAAAAATTTATGATCCAATTTCACTCTGTATAAAACCTCCATTCTTTCTATGATTAAAAAAATAAAAAAATGAAAATTGCACCCCATTTTATATATAACCTATGTCATTAGTTAAAAGAAAGAAATCACAAAAAAGTGCAATATCTGCACCAAATCGACACTACTACAAGTTAAAAATTTGACCCTCTGAAGAGACCAGGTTTTTTTCCACCACCAGTTTTTCACATTTCATTACTTCGTTGGCATAGGATTGAATAATATTTATTCTGATCACAATGCTACATTTTTATTTCAAACTTATTGAAGGAATGAGATAAGATACGAGAGCTTAAGTTTAGAGTTTAATTTTTATTAATGTTGCACTAGAAGCAACACTAGGGTCATTGGCCACAGACCTCGTAATTTTGAACCTCGGTTAAGGGATGAGGACGACAACTGAGCTGGCACCCCCTCACCTAACTTTCACACCATGCCAACAGGAGTACTTTGAGCCCTGACAGATTTAATGTGCATCAGCCTCAGCCACATGGCAGGTCTTTGATGACCAAGGATCAAACCCACGATTGAACGAAAACCGCCGGCCATGAATCCCAAACCATGACCACTAGGTTACTGTGGCTACAGAAGTGCTTGAATGTAGGTTTGAGCTTGAATGTAGGTTTGATTACATCCAATAATTAAGTTCAAATCATACTAGCAAGAGTACCAGCAGTTCTTCACATGAATGAATATTTCAAACAAAAATCAACAAAAATGTTAAACTATATAAGCATAATTTTCTTTATGGAAAAACAAAGAATAAATCCTATAAAAGATCTCTGAAAAATCTTTGTAGAACAATAAACTATCAGAGGAGACCATAACAAGAAAATGCAGATGGGAAGGGTGAAAAACTTTAAGCTTTGAAAACAAAATTTTATAGCATATAGCAATTTTATAGATAAAGTTCATTAATTGATATTTCCCCCTCTATTCTTTATAAAAGAGGGTAAAATGTTCATTCTGTACACTACATAATTACCTTGTTGTTTGGATAAATAAATTTCTAGATGGGAACAATTTAAAAGATCAAAAATTGAAGCTTTTTTTAACACTATTCACTGAAAAATTCACCAATTAATTTACAAACCTGAAATAAATTTAGTCTTGAAATAATTTACCTCTCAAACCATACATTGCCAATGTATGATTTAAGAGGTAAATTATGATGAAGTATGACGCAAGAGCCAGATGTGGCCATGCTGTGCCAAACAAGGTGTAATTGTGATCTAGATGTACAAATGAGCAATTGAGTAATAGTATTTGTAGCAATGCAAAAGCCAGATGTGGTTATGCTGGGCCAAACAAAGTCATTCAGAGCAAAACTAATAAAATGTAAAACTGTGATCTAGAAGTGTGAAAAAAATAGAAAAATAGGTAAAATTTTGGTTGACAAGCAGGGTCAAGAATAGAGAAGGATTGCTAGGGTATCCCAGGAGAATGTATAGTTTGTGAGCTAGCAACACAAAATATCTTAAAAAAATACTTGATCATTAATAAAAACTTTAAAGCTCATGAAGAAAATTTTTAAAAATTTAACCTAAAAAAAATACATTCAAAAAGCAAAGTTTTCAAGTGCATCAAAATTAACAAATAATAAAAAAAAAAAAAATAGAAGCAAAGTGGACAAAAAAGGTGCAATTTGAACCCAAGCCCAGTAGTTAAGAGTATCTTATCACAAAAAAAAAAAAAAAGTAGAAAAATAAATTATGCATTATTAGAATTTGAGATATATATGTAAATACGGATGCTTTGAATAAAATATGAAAGTTGACTTGCATAAGAGTTAAATATGACAATGCTGCACTGTGATAAAAGACACTGGGAAAAAATGATAAAGCTGAATGACATAGAGAGCAGACAATAGAGAAGTACTACTAAAGTATCTCAGTATACGTCACCTTTGTTTACCAAATACAATGATCCCCTTAGAAAAGAAAAAAAGGCACCAGAGTGTTTCTTGGTTATGATTCCTGAATCTACTTAAAAGTGAGTCCCTGATGACGTTTAGAATAAATGGATTATTTTGTTTAAAATAGTAAGAATATCAATTAGATATCATTCAATCATTCATTCAATACAGAGTCGTAATTCTAAAACAAATGTACAGATGTATAATAATCTTTAAAAAATTATGTGAATATAGATAGCCAAAAGCAACAAAGACGAAACTAGGTGAAGTAATACACCTCAGAATTATTCACAGTGAAGTCAAAATTTGCCATGTGAGTCACTCAACATGAATTTTGAAAAAAATTTAAAAATAAAAACATTTTAAAAACCAAAAATTAGCTTTAAGATCCCCATCATCCACACACAAATTCTCTGGTTTATTAATATAATAGGTCACTTGAAAAGTCCCTGGCCTACCATAGTAAAACACATTTTTTTGGCAAAATTAGTTTTTTTTATTCAACATAATTCCCTTCAAGGGTGATACACTGATTGTAGCGACCCTCCAACTTTTCGATACCATTTTTGTAGTACGATTTGACCTTTGCTTCAAAACAAGCCTCAGTTTCGGCGATCGCCTCTTCATTTGACGAAAATTTCTTCCCAGCGAGCATTCTTTGGGAGATCTGAGAACAGGAAATAGTCGCTGGGGGCCAGATCTGGAGAATACGGTGGATGAGGAAGCAATTCGAAGCCCAATTCATGGATTTTTGCCATCGTTTTCACTGACTTGCGACACGGTACATTGTCTTGGTGAAGCAGCATTTTCTTTTTCTTCAAATGCGGCCGTTTTTCGGTGATTTCGTCCTTCAAACAGTCCAATAACGCCATATAATAGTCGCTGTTGATGGTCCTTCCTTTTTCAAGGTAGTCAATGAAAATTATTCCACGCGCATCCAAAAATACAGACACCATAACCTTGCCAGCTGACTGTTGCGTTTTCCCACGCTTTGGAGCGGGTTCATCAAGTGCAGTCCACTCGGATGACTGTCGATTGGACTTCGGAGTGAAATGATGGAGCCATGTTTCACCCATTGTCACATATCGAAGCAAAAACAAGGGTTTAATACGCTTGATCATCTTCAAACACTGCTCCGAATCATCAACTCGTCGTTGTTTTTGGTCAAAAGTGAGCTCGTGCGGCACCCACTTTGCACAGAGCTTTCTCATACCCAAATATTCGTGAATGATATGATGTACACGTTCAGTTGATATCTTTAGAGTGTCTGCTATTTCATTCAATTTCAATTGACGGTCATTCAAAATCATTTTGTGGATTTTTTTAATGTTTTCGTTTGTAACCTCTTTTGGGTGTCCACTGCGTTCACCGTCTTCGGTGCTCATTTCACCACGTCTAAACTTAGCATACCAATCCTTGTTGGTTGATGTTCCTGGGGCAGTGTCCGGAAACTCGGCATCAAGCCAAGTTTTTGCTTCAACTGTATTTTTTCCCTTCAAAAAGCAATATTTTATCAACACGCGAAATTCCTTTTTATCCATTTTTTTCACAATAACAAAAGTTGCTTCACTCAAAATGCTATAATTCACAAACTAATGATCCGACAGCTGTCAAATTTATACACGCATCTTTTGAGGGTTAGGGCTAACTAAAAAACATATGGATTTAATTCTAGTAGCGCCATCTATGTGTCAGGCCGGGGACTTTTCAATTGACCTGTTATATATGAAATGTTCTATATGTATCTAGACACTTATTTTCTATGGGTAAAGGTGTTTTCAGTGATAAAATACTGTAGTGGATAGGCACATGTTATGCCAAAATGTTTACATAATTGCTGAAACTAGTAGTTCAGGAATTATTGCTGAAATGGACTACAGTATATTTGGCTCTTCTAAATAAGATCAGTTCTTTTTCTTCTATTGATCATTATTAAATTAAACAGAAATAAATATATCAATATTCTTAAAATTATAATGAAAAACTTATGTTTAACCACTTAACAGCGTCTTTTTTCTGACAAATTGGTTCAAAAAATAAGCATATTTTTTAGAAACAAATTTCTGTTAAAATGGATTATATAAACTCAAATCACAAGTCAAAACTATTACAACTATTGATTTTATGAAATAATTTTAATTTTTATTTAGAGCAAAAAAAAAACGCATTTTTACTTAAAGTTGGCTTTTCCCGGTGAAATAAGTGAACTGGAAAGAACACTTTACAAGAATGGATGTCAGAAAAGAAAATGTACAATTTTACTTACATCTAATATCCTTTTAAAATTCAGATTTTGTATGGTAAATTTTAAAACAAGGAGACAAGCATAGTCCAACGTCACAATCGGGGCAAAAATATCTTGTTTCCTTCCTCACCCGTTTTCCAGAATCATTTCTTTTTGAGCAACACACAAAGCACTGCCTGGTCGGTCTCAATTTCTTTTCATTGGGAGCAATCACTTCTAAAAAGTGTCTTTCAGTCAATCGTAAGGGATTAGGCAAAATACTGGGTCGTCCTTTTTTTTCATTTACTGTCCCATGTCTTTCGATAAGACGATCTATTATATCAAGTCTAAAACTCAGATGCGTGTATTTTCCTCCATGCTTCTGATACAAAACAAAAGCATTCCACAACGATATATCCAAAAGGTGGAAGAATATTTTTTTATAATATTTCTTTCCTCTCTTCTTTGTGACTGGGTAATTGGTGAGATGCTGGTCCATTCTGTCTACCCCTCCCATGGTATTATTATATTCCATCACTACTTTTGGTTTCATCCTTGCCTCATCCTTGTAAGATGGTACTTCAATCATTACAGGATTGTGTATTGTAGATAATAGAGATACAGGTTTCTTATCCATCCATTTGATTAGGCAGACCTTTCCTCTCTGGTATGCACAGATTTCGCCTTTTTTTAGTTTTTTTGACTGCAATTCTTTTGGAACGTCTTTTCTGGTAAGTTTAAGGGTGCCATACATATCTGTTTGATTTTTGAGAAGGATATCTGCTAATTCTGGTGATGTGTAATAATTGTCCGTAGTTAGGCAATATCCTTTTTTCAATAGTGGTTGCATAAGAGTCATCACTACTTGAGAAGACTTGCACAAATGCTGGTAATTATTATCAAATAGTGTACCTTTCCCAGTGTATATAATAAGATGATATACATAACCTGACTTTGATTCACATAAAAGGAAACTTTTTATACCGAACCGTGATCTTTTTAGAGGTATATATTGTTTCCAGTGCAATCTTCCCTTGTACAACATCAAGCTCTCATCAATTGTAACATCTCTTTCGGGTGTTATAGTTTCTCGGTATCGAGTATTCAAATGCTTGAAAACAGGCCACAGTTTCTGTAATTTTGGACACTCATGTGTTTTAGCATCATATTTGGCATCATCAGAAAAATGTAAATACCGGTGAATAAGATGAAAGCGTCGATAAGACATAACTTTTGAAAAAAATGGAGTTGATGTTGAATGTCTTTTACTCCAGTATTGCTCAACATCAGGCTTTTTTACAATTCCTTGTAAAATATTCAAAGCGAGGAAAACCTGAATTTCGTCTTTCGACGTTGGTTCCCACTTTTTTGCTCTGCTTCTCCGTCGTATATTACTATTTCGAATAATCCGATCTGCATATTTATTCGTTTCAGAAACTATAATTTCAAGGAGATAATCGTCAAAGAAAATATCAAGAAATTGTAGAGTTCCATTACTTAGATCAATATTCAAATGAACAGCTGGATTTGCAGTGAAAGGAAATCGCGGTGGAGGTGAAGGAGGATTACTAATATCAAGTTTACAAAATTTCCGAACTTGAGTTAGGTCATCCAAACTTTCTGTTTCCTCATCACTAGAGAAGTCCGAAAACGAACATTCATCACTCCCAGAATCATTTATAGAAATTTCAGATTCAATATCTGATTCAATATCGGAGTTATCTTCTGTGATGAGCCGCTCATTATCACTCATTCTTCTTTAGTACAGCTTCAAATTTACAAGACATTCAATTTGCAGCGTGCGATCTACTAAGCTAGTGAAAACAATATTCACGCCTTTTCCCGCGTAAAAGAAAAGCGCCAAAACCTTTTGCAATCATACCTCTACTGGACTACCAGAGCCATCTCTTAGAAACATTGTAAACTAAAGAAAGAAAAAATTCGGGCAAATCATTGCAATAGAGTAAAACAATCAGTCGCACGAGCGGCGCTCGGGCAAAACAGGCAAGGCCCCTTTTCAAGTGCCCGAGCGGTGCTCGGGCAAAACTGGGAAGTGGTTAAGTGACAAATTCCTTTGGTTGCAATAGAAAGTACTCCTAAATATAGTAATTCTTATTTTAAGGTAATTGCAAGTTGCAAATAAAGAAATACAAACAAAAAACAAATAAAGAAAGATCTGAAAATAGAAAAAAAATGTGAATGATACTAAAAAAAAGTTCTATTGTTATAAGAAAAACTTGTCCGAACACCTATCAATTTCCAGGCAGTATGTGTAATGAAGAAGAAAATGCACATTTCTTCATGGTTTTATACTCTTTTAGATAATAAATTTATTACAGTATAATAACTTTTGATTCGAATCCACAGCCCTAAATATTCTTCCCTTACTTTATAGATCTCAACATGCCACAATCATCACCCTGCTTTCTGAAATGCTACTGGTTTTTTTTTTTAAAAAAATGATTAAGAGTTATTCTCTAACTGAAAACAAAGCATAACTAACATTTGTCATGTGTCCAAACTATATATAAGAAAACTGTGAATAGCAAGTTACTGAATGAAAAGTTTTGAGAATTAAAATGAGATATCGGGTGACCTTTGATGATTTTAGTGAAAACACAGACTTAGAAAATAGGTAACCAAAATCGTGAGATCATGAAGACGCCAAAAATGAACAGTAAACCTAATTTTTAAACATAATTGAGAATATTAAGATTATTGAAATTTTGTGGAACAAATAACAATTTAATTAAATAACTATAATTATTCATAATTGTTTAAAATTAAAATTATTTATGAATTGTAATTATATATTATAAAAGACATGTTAAGTTTTATAATTACTAATTATAACTACTATAATGCATTTTAATTATTTAAATTTGTCTTACATAGAATAAAAAAATAATTAAAATTTATTTAAAAAATTTGGATGCAAATATTTGAACAATGTACAGTAACACAAAAAAATTACAAAAAATATACAAATTACAAAAAATTACATTACAAAAATATAAAAAAAAATTTTAGAGTAGTTCCTCTAAGAAAGAGAATACAGTCATTTATTTATTGCAAACCAAATATTTAATCTTTTTTAAAATTAAATCTTTATTCATGCATCACTGTAAAAACATAAATTTTACCCTTTTACTCCAAAATTTTCAAAGATGACCAAAAAAAAAAAAAAAAACCCTTTACTCATACTTTTTATATGTACCTAAAACAATAATTAAAGAATCCCTCCCAAAGTATCAAACAATAAAACAAATAAACATTTATTAGATACCTCTTATTCAAATATCACTTACTATTTTTAAAGAATTGCAATCAAGAAAACACTTGACTAAGTAGAAGTTTCTCAATACAAGAGCTACCAGAATCAAAAACTGATATACCAAACTGAAATCATAATCACACCCAAAAATTCCCAGTCCTAAGGGGACACTCCATACTTCACCAGCTTTGGGTTTTATTTATATATTGATTAGCATGATATTACAAAAAAAGCTACACAAGATATTGAAGCACTTATACAGGTAAATTATGCCCATTTTATAGTTCCTCTTATCAATCACTTGCTGGAACAATAAGTATGCAGTGGTGTCCTACCTACTGTAAACAGATTTCGAAATAGCTAACTTAAAAATTTATAAATATAAATATTACAACAATAGAAAATAGTACATACTTCTTTCAGAACTAAGCCATCATCAGTAACTGATTTCATTCTTTCCTTTAATTTATAAAAAGGAATAACAACACCAGAAACGTATCTTGGTCTAGCAGCTTCATCATATTCTGTAAAAAATTCTTTTTCTTCTCCATTAAATAAATCATCAAAATTTTCATCTGAAGAATCATCAATGGTTTGGTTTTCTTCTACATCAAATTCCAATTCAACGCCTTTCTCGATGTTTCTGTTAATTATAAATAAAAAATTATGACTACATTACAGCAAAATATTTCATGAATTTTCACGACCTCTATTTCAAATAAGATAGAAATTTCCCCCGAATTTTTACTAGCACAGATTTCGAAATTAGTAATTATATTACCTTTACTGTCGAAAAATTTCATAATGTATTTGTCTCACCTATCCTTTGAACCCAAAACCAAAGTGAACATCTATTTTCTTTTTAATAAGAAAACTATTGAAAAATCTATCAACTTCAAATTTTTCATAAAATAAGTATTTATAACATTTTCATCTTTGTACTGGACTTCAACTTCATTTCTGTGTATGTTACCTATTATCTATCAAACTATTCTACTAATGAAATTCTATTACAGGGTTTTACACTTTGTTTCAAATGATACATATCTTTTAGATCCCAGATTTCTTATTTCCCGCCTAAGAATTTATTGCTTTTTTCTAATCATTAACAAAATACAGAGTTTTTATTCTTTGTGAACCAACTCTCCCTCAGGATTTTAAGCAGTTTTGGTTCTTATTTTAAAGAAAAAGGAGGCTATTCATTTTAATATCCATAAATATAAAAAAAAAAGTATGATTTTATTTTTTAAAAAATTAGTAATTTAAAATAAACAAATTTGAGGATATTTGTTTAGCATCATTATTTTTATACTCCATACAGGCATGAAAGTCTACATAAATTATTTCTGCTTCATCATTTCATAAACATTATCATAAATAAAATAGCATTGATATTGTACAATTCTAATTACACAGAATAGTTGATCTTATTAATATTTACAATTAAATTAAAGAAATTAAAATAAAGTCACTAACAGATTCACATAGAAATAAATAGGTTGGAATACACAATATACTTTTTATTACTACCCCTATTTTAAATCTAACATTACCAGCCTGCTCCATTAAAATTAAAGAATAATATTCTTCCCTGTCTCATAATCTTCATAGCGACTTTAACCCTTGCACCATGGAAAAGTACCAAAATGCCTAATAGTCCAATTAACACTCCATCAGGGACACGTGATCTCCGAAATCCAAGCCTTATAAAAGTTTCTCTCCCAGAAATTGGAATGTGACAACCCTGATTTTCACTATATCTGCCTTTTGGGTCACATTCCACTCAGGAATGTAATCACCATGGTTTTTATGCAATAAAACTCCTGCCTTTGTCATTAATTCAAAACTCTGTATATGTCAAATGCACACGCCCAATAAAGCTATTCTGTCGTCTCATTTTTCCAATTCCAATTTTTGAATAAGAATGAGTTCAAAATGCTAACATTTTAATACTCCTAAATACTTGAAAAATACGCAAAAATTTCTATTTATTGATGAAGAGGATTTAAATGGTGAAGAATCAGATGAAACTGATGAAGAAGAAGATATATTAAAGGACAACAAATGAAGAAATTAACTAGACAAGTCAAAAAACTAATTTATCAATGGATTTGTATATGAAGCTAAGCAGTTACAAAAATAAAGAAAATAAAAATGATGCTAAATGTTCAGTTATTCCAAATAAGCAAAAATGGTGTTCTAAATATTATGCAACTAAGAAAAAAAGAATGACGATATACTCCTGTACAAAATGTAAAGAATATTATTGCATGAAGTATGCTGTTATGATGTGCAAAAATTGCTCAATCGAAGAATGATTGAGATTCTCATAAATAAGCAAGTGTATTTTTCCTATTCCATATCATCGTCTTGTACAATTTTATTTTGTACGTATACATATTCTTAATTTGGAATTGAATGTTTTATTTTATAATTCAACTTTTCATTTTGTAATTGTAATAGAAGTCTTGTACAGTGTATTCCATCCTTGCAAAGTTTTATCATATACATTGTATTATTGGAAGAAATAAATTAAAAAACAGAAATAGACGAGGAAAGGTTCAGGTGTAGGGGAGGTGTTGCCTGGATCCGATATATATATAACCTTTATATGTCATATGAAACATTTTATATCATAAAAATGCAAACTGCATCCCCAAGATGCAATGCGCCCGATAGAGGGAAATTCGACGGGCGCTAAATGTAGTGTTAAACAGAAGAAACAAAGTATTATAGTATAAAATTTGGGTTGAAATGCAGTTTAGCGTAACCACCCGTTGGCGACAGGAATTGATTGGCGATATTTTGCCAACTGTGGCTACCATGCTTTCTCTCTTCTGCGGTGGCTTTAGCTGTGGCAACCCTTTCGAATAAGGCATATGATACATGATTTTTGGTTTTCAGTAAGGAGCTTTTTTTTATATATATATATATTTATACCGTTCTCTGATCTTTTTTTTTTTTTCACTTTTGTTGCATTCGCCGGGGCTACCTTTTCGAATTTGCCACACGAATACGGATCACCAGCTGTTTTTTTTTTTCGTTATACAATCCTCGGATCATGTTTTTTTCACTTTTGTTGCATTCGCCGGGGCTACCTTTTTGAATTTGCCACACGAATACGGATGCCGGATCACCAGCTGTTTTTTTTTCGCTATACAATCCTCGGATCATCTTTTTTTCACTATTTATGTTTTTGCCAGGGCTACTCTTTCGAATTTGCCACATTAATCGGAATTACAGTCCTCCATCTTTTTTTTCTCCCTTCAGTCTGGATTTCTTTTTTACAGGATTCATTACACCTGCGCAATCTCACAGACAGGCAGCTGTTTCGGAAGTTTTTTTTCTTTTAGCCAATCACATACAGTACCTTTTTTTAGTCTCCGTTTCTAAAGCGAAACTATTTTTCTCTTTTTTTAAATCTTAACCAATCACGGGTTAATCGTTTGGCCTTTTCCATTGTTTAGTGCCGACTTCTTACAGTTTCTAGAATTTTCTTTATCCGTTATTACGGTGTACCAGTTGTGCAGTTCAGTCGTTTATTAATTTTGCTGTGTTTTCGTGCTTTTGCGTTTTACGTTCTTAAACGTTTTTTTTATTCAAATTCTCTTGCTTGGTTGATATTGTGTTTCTGCATTTTTTACCTTACCGTCAATCATTTACTCCACGTTTATTCTCCCAATCCCAGTTTATTTCTCGAGGAAGAATTTCATTCTTACATGGATTAATACATGTGGAGACGGAGACACAATCATTCTATTCATGATGAAACCTACAAGGAGTTTTTGAAAACCGTTATTACTGTGTACCCGCCGGAAAATCGAGACGACTCTGAAAATTAGGTGAGTCAAAAAATTCCTACTTTTAAGCTTCGCGGATTTCAGGCTCCGCCATAAAAATCGCCAAATTTGGCGATTTTTCAAATCTCGCCAAGTGGTTACGCTAAACTACATTTTAACCAAAATTTGAAATGGTATACACAAATTATGGGTCATTAATTAAACTATTTATATCCTGAAATATTACATGTCGGATTATAAAGGGAGTACTGTACTCCATTAGCTCCCATAAATATCACAATCGTTAGCAATTCAGAATTAAAACCTTTTGCTACAATATCAATACAGTGTATTTCAGAAAGTCACATATAAATATTCGGTGAAAATGTAGTTTAGAGTAACTTCTTGGCGAGATTTGAAAAATCGCCAAATGTGGCGATTTTTATGGCGGAGCCTGAACTCCGCGAAGCTGAAAAGTAGGGATTTTTTGACTTACCTAAGTTTCAGTGGCGTCTCGATTTTCCGGCGGGTACACAGTAATAACGGTTTTCAAAAACTCCTTGTAGGTTTCATCCTGAATAGAATGATCGTGTCTCAAGTCTCCACATGTATTAATTCATGTAAGAATGAAATTCTCCCTCGACAAAGGAACTGGGATTGGGAGAATAAACGTGGAGTAAATGATTGACGGTAAGGTAAAAAAATGCAGAAACACAATATCAACCAAGCAGGAGAATTTGAATAAAAAAAAAAACGTTTAAGAACGTAAAACGCAAAAGCTTGAAAACACAGCAAAATTAATAAACAACTGAACTGCACAACTGTACACCGTACTAACGGTCAAAGAAAATTCTAGAAACTATGAGGTCGTCAGTAAACAATGCAAAAGACCAAACGATTAACCCGTGATTGGTTAAGGTTTAAGAAAAACATATGCAACAGCTGCTTGACTGTCAGATTGCGCAGGTGTAATGAATTTTGTAAAAAAGTTATCCAGACAGAAGGGGGGAAAAAAAAGATGGAAGAGTCTAATTCCGATGAATGTGGTAAATTCGAAAAGGTAAGCCCGGCGAAAGCATAAATAGTGAAAAAAATAGGATCCGAGGATTGTATAACGAAAAAAAAAAAAACATCAGGTGATCCGACATCAGTATTCGTGTGGCAAATTCGAAAAGCATAAATAGTGAAAAAAATAGGTTCCGAGGATTGTATAACGAAAAAAAAAACATCAGGTGATCCGGCATCCGTATTCGTGTGGCAAATTCGAATAGATAGCCCCGGCGATTGCAACAAAAGTGAAAAAAAAATGATCAGAGAAAGGTATAAATATAAAAAAAAAAACTTCTTACTGAAAATCATGTATCATATGCCATATTCGTAAGGTTGCCACGGCTAAAGCCACCGCAGAGGAGAGAAAGCATGGTAACCAGAATTGTAAAAATATCGCCAAAAAAGTGTAAACAACTTTTGTCGCCAACGGGAAGTTACTCTAAAGTACATTCCAACCAAATATTCCAAGGATTATATATTGGTACAGTAGAGAGATAAGAAACGACCATTTTACAAAAAATGCTCGACCCAAATAAAATAAAACTTAGAATGCATTTCTAATATGCAGTACTTGAAAAACACAAATTTTACTTACCTTACAGAAATTTCTTTCAATTTAGACATTTCTTGAAGAATAAACGTAATTCTTCTTCGGTCAAAATGAAAAATTATATACCACTAATTAAAAGCAAGAAACATTAATTCCACATTAAGTCAAGCGAACTAATAAAACACGTGCTAACATGCATCCATAAAAAGTGGTCAATTTGATGCAATTGAGATTTACAGGTATCAGGAATGAATCAGGACGTGTAATGCTCACTTTTTGAGTGGCAACGATGCAATGGTTGTTGGTAAATTAATTATTTCTGGCCTCTTTTTGTAAATCGCCAAGCTTATCGTGCGGCTTCTTATTGAGCTAAGCAATATTACATTCGTAACAGATTTCTTGCAGGGAGGTTGCATTCGTACATGGTTGCTAATTTTGATATTGAAGTTTTTCTTAAAATTTTTATATATTATATTTAATTTATACTGTTCTTTATTGTTTGATTTCATGTGTGTTTTAATTTTCCGCTTTTTAAATTCCCAGATTTTTAAACATATATACTGGATTATGATTTTTTCCTCCCAGGGATCAAAACTGAGCAACGAAATGAATCAATTACAAAAATGTAAGGTTAGTGAATATTTTGTATTATGTGTGTCCCAATCATCAATCGTCGAGAATAAAAGTTTTAAAAATTATAAAGCATAAAGCAATATCAATTTTAACGAGGAGGAAGATTATGATCGTGATAACATACATGAAATTTAGAATAAATGTGAGAATAATATTTAGAAAAGACGAAATCGCATTGGAGGTACTCTTGTTCATAAAGTAATAGTCAAAATGCTGTATATTTTGAAGAAAATACTTATTTTACTTCACAAATCTTTTTTAATATTCGTAAAATCTGCGAAGGATATACCGCGTTTGAAAATAAGGATGACAAAAAAGGAAACAATCAAGGAGAAAAAAGCAATATTAGAATGTAGTATTTGTCTAAAAAGATTTCCATGTTTACTAAATTTATAGAAACATACAAAACGATGCTCAAATTCAACTTGCCTTAATCTTGTCCACATCCTGAGTGTAATTGTAAATTTAGGTACTTAACACAGTCGTTAACATACTGAAAAGAAGTTCATGTAATAGATATAACAAAGAAATTAAATTTTGAAGTAAATTCAGTTTTCAATTATGGCTAGAAAATGAGAGAGCAAGAACTTTTTTTTCTTTTAAAAAAACTTATTAGTGATAAAACAAGCTAAACAAACATTTATTCTTATTACAGTTGTCAATGTTTTAAGCCCGTGATATCAAAGCCTTATAATAGGAAAACCAGTCGATATACCAAAGGCTTAACACCACCAGCTGAATGTCCTGCTCGAGTTACTGTTTGTAAGAAAAATGAAAAGATCATTGTAAAGTGCTTTTCAAAGCATGAACATGAATTAAGGCCACAAAACATAAAATTTCAACCAATTAAATAGACTTGTTGGGAATTTATTAAAGTTAACCTTCAAATGGGTATCAAGAAATTTAAAGTACTGGATTATGCTCGTGGTAACAGAAAAATGAGGAATGATTGAGAAAAATATCTGGTTAAAGAATCCTTTTTGACAACCAAAATACCTATCGTATAACGTGAATTCTTTGAAATTACTTTTAATGTCCTATAAAAAAAGATGCTGTTTCGGTCGATATTATTATTAATATATTGCAATATAAAACTTATAATTGTGTTCTGATGTATGAACCTCATAGACAAGATATAGTTTCAAGTTCTACAAGCTTAAAAAATTGCCAAATAATTCCTTAGCAATTGGTTTACGAACAATTGAACAAAAAGACTGTTGTTAAAAAGTTGTAATAAAATATCATGCATTGACTCAACTCACAAAACCAATGAGTATGATTTGATGCATTTAATCGTACCTGATGAATATGGAATAGATTATCGAATTACACATTTATCACAAATTAATTAGATATGGAAACTATGCATTGTTTATTTGACAGCATAACAGAAAGAGTTCCCAACTAAAATTTTAATTGCATCATAACTGATGATGAGATAAAACAATAGGTCATGCTTTTAAACACGTGTTTGGGAATGAGGTTAAACATGTGCTTTGCAAATAGCATCTGCATTGTGCTCGGAAAAAACAGTTAACTAATCTTGTTTCTAGCTTGGAAATGGAGAATAAAATTTATGCTACTTTGGCAGTTCTTTTAGAGGAAACGAATTCAATAAAATTTAAAAATAGTATGGATAATTTTAAATTTGCATTTTTTGACAAGGAACCTGCTACCATTGAATATTTCGATGATAATTATTATGGTAGAGTGCAATTATGGAGTGTGTCATATCGTCATTTTCCGCATGCATATACCGATATGAATATGTATTGCGAGTCTTTTCGTAATAAATTAAAATTCGACTATTTTAAGTGCAAATTTAACTGTCAAGTAGATAATGGAATTGATACTTTATTAATAATAGAAAATGATACATACTTAACACATCAATATAGAATAATCATTCACATACACCCAAATGTTTATCCTTACATATAAACGGCACAATACTGGATTAAAAATTCCGGGTGGAGATGTTTGTGTGAAGGCAATATATTCATGATTAGTGTAATCATAAACTAATGGAGATGTATTAAACGAAGTTAAAAAGATAGTAGAAGGATGTTCAGACCATGATAAATGCTTCTGTAGGTGTACAAAAAAATCATGTTTATTTCTATGTATGCATTTGAAAACTTGTGTATGTTTGGATAATCACCTACTGTACAAACATATTCAAAAAGTTCATTCATTATGTGTTCAACAATTTCCTTATTTTTATGTTGTTTTTAGAAAGTTATGTTTTGCAAATCAAAAATCCTTTATCGATGCTGCCTCAAGAGACATCATTTATTTTTGTGTTTTTCTAAAAATCAAAATTCTCTCTCTGTCGTAGCTCAATGAATCTTCCGAGAAAATGGGAAGAGTTCGTTGCCCCCTCAAATGGTGAACTTCCTCTTATGACCCCGTTTCAAAACAATAAATAATGGAGGGATAAATTTAACGACAGAAAGAAATCTTTGAGAGCAGGGGACAAGTTGTTTACTGCGACGAATTATGTGAAGTCAAATTTAGTGAATCTGCTTCATGAGATGTTTTCAGAAACTGTGCACGAAACGAGAGTTCTCGATGGTGGTTTAACGAGTAATTTTATTTCGTAATAGTGCATGAATAGACGTAAACTATGTTAGAAGGAGAAAAAAAATAAACATTTTAGTTTTTGGATTGAATAATTCGGAGTAAATGATTAATTCGCGGGTAAATGCAACGATCACAAACAGAGAAACGAATTACGAGAAAAAAAATTTTATGGTGCCATGAATCACAGATGTGATTTATTCTCAACCATTTAATGCTTGTTTAGGTAATTTAAGCAGAGAAAAATTGGCTTGTGAAACTTTTTATATTCCGGGTAATGTTAATTTATTGCTGGGAACAAAAATTTTTTTTTATAAAATTCTTATACTGGGACAAATAAAGCTTTTGAACACAAAATTAATTCTTCAAAACACAGTGTTTGGCTTTATTGTGAGTGGGAGTATACTGGTTTCTAATCAGAGTAAGCCTCATTGCGGATTGATTAAAGATATTATTGATTTAGAAATGACGATAAGAAAATTTTAGGAAATCGAAAATATAGATTCCGAGACAGTTAAAAATAAAGAGACAATAATTTGTAAGGAACATTTTCAAAAAAAAAAAAACCCTCACTTTATAGAGAGAGTATCGGGAAATATACAATTTCTGTGCCATTTAAAAAGGACCCTATTTGCTTAGGCCGTCAAGAGATATTGGTCTTAAGAAATTGAATTCATAGTAGAATATGTTTATAAGCAAGAGCCTAACTATTTAAAACTGCAATGAGACTTCTTAAGAGAATATAAAGAATTAGGTCACATGAGAGAAGTTAATGATCTTAATGAATGCGGTACATACTTCATACATGATCTCAGTGTGTATCGTCCCGGTAAAAGTACTAGTAAATTAAGAGTCCTTTTTAGTGCTTCTAGTCACAACTACTTACGGACATTCTTTAAACTCTACCGTACAGCAGAGGATTTGCTCAAGACGATATTTTTCCTATTATGGTTCGTTTCAGAAAGCACATTTTTGCGTTCATTACAGATGTGAAAAAAAAAAAAATGTTTAGGATTATTTGGATTCATCCAGATTAGCGCATTCTTTGGAAAGAAAAAAATTGATGAACCAATAAAAACTCTTTGAGTTGACAACTGTCTCCTATGGAACAGCGAGTACGCCGTACTTGGCTACTCGAACGCTAAAACAATTAGTTTTAGATGAATCATAGAATTTTCCATTTGGAGTTTCAATTGTATTGAGATATGTATATTGATGAGGTGTTTGCTGGTGCCAAGATCTTATTAGAAGCAGAGTTAGTTTTACAGAAATAGATTGGCTAAAGTAAATGGTAATTTAATTTTTTTTCCACGTTTGCTTATTAAATAATCATACTTTCGATAAAACTCAAACTATTTGATGATTTTCTAAAAGTATTTTATTTAAGCTTTTAAATGCCATTTTGGCATGAAAAATAACATCAAGCATTTGAATATCTCGGAAAGCCTGATTACAAAACACAATGTAAATATTGGGTTTAATTAATTTTCTCAATTTGGAAAATTATTCCTACCGATTGTCTTAATTAGAATAATTTCAAATTTGCTTCACAGCACGTGTAAATTTAATTTCCTTCTTTCATGAAAAGTGTGCAATTACATTCATATTTTCAAAGTTATAAATAACAGTAATTGATTTAATAACACTTGCTTTATTTTTATCTTCTTAACAATAAATTCTACTCAATTAATTCTTTAATCAGAAGGTAAATATATATATATATGTGTGTGTGTGTGAAAGAAAATCCGGCTACTGATCTTGAGCCGTCTTAATTCAAATTGTCCCTCCTTTTAATCAAACGTGTGTGTGTGTGTAATTTCTTTTATCAGACTCTGAAGTATAACAATATTAAAAGAAGATATTTTTTATAAATAAGAAAATGTATCACTATGTGAACCTTATTTTTGAAATTATTCTAATTTCAAAATTTATCTTATTTTTGTAAATAAGCAAATACAAAAAGCATTAATAATATGCATTAATAAAAAAATGTAAAATTTAACAAAACCTCTGATGAAATCCTCCAAATGTGGCGTAACATTTGTTAAAACCGTTTTTAGCAATTCTGTAAGATGACGATTATTAAATTATTAGAAACATTTATGATCCACGAACTTCATTGTGCAGTACAGATTTTCAGAAATATGTTTTAAAAACTTTACAAAGTTTTTGGAACATTTTTCTGATTCATAATTTTCTAATATTATTTCAGTGATTAATTTGAGGTAAAAAATAATATTTGGTGTCCTTTTAACTCTATCTTCTATTTGTACAATTAGAGTGTTAAAAATAACATCTGAATTCCTCTGCAGGGTCTCCTATAACTTCATCTTCTGCTATTTCGGAATAAGAAGTTTTACTTTTTCGAATTTTATTTTTCAGGAAAATGTTCTGAAATATTCAAATTATGCGCCAGTACTGAGCTTCGTCTAAGAATATGTTAAATTTTTTCTTAAATTTTGGATCTTAATTTTAATTTTATTGATTAAATTAAAAGCCGAGCAAAGAACAACTGTTTTTGCTTGAAATATTTTATTGACAGTGTTAATTTGAACAATATTGCAAATCATATTAAACATAAAATACACTCTATAACAAAACAAAACAAACAAACAAAAAAAGACGGACCGAGAAGGAGTTGTCCGATGGAGAAAAAAATTGGCGGATCGAAAAATTATGTACAGAATAGAAAATGATTAAAATCTCAGAAAAAGTGAATGATTTATTTCAGAGTTACATAGTTACAAAATAAGGAGCTCATTAAGGTGTTGACCCACCTCTAGCCTGGATGCAAGCTACCACACGACGTGGCATAGAGTGATAAAGCTCCCTGGTGATCACCTGCGGTATTTCTTGCCAAATCTGCTTCAATTGTCGGGCGAGGTCATCAACATTCCCTGGTAGATACCGGCGACTTCCCGACATATCCCAGACATGCTCCATTCAAGAAAGATCTAGCTGTCCAAGTGTTTGACAAGCTGTAAGGCAGTTCATAGCTGCACATGCCGTATGTGGTCTGGCATTATCTTGCTGAAAAATAAGGCCAGGGATTTTTCAGCGTAATACATTCCTCTAGGACATTTCCTTCCGATCTGCTGTGGTCCTAGGTCGATTACTACCATCATGACGCTGAAATCTGCAATCGCCCACCCATTCTTGCCAGCATCTTCTAATCGCTGCATCGCTTCAACCCATATGACGAGCGATTCTCCGATTTGCCCAACCTGCCTCTTTCAATCCAATGGTACGACCTTTTTCAAACTGTGACAGTTGCTCGTAATGAACTCGAATCCGGCGGTGAGGCATTTTTTTAGTCGTTGAAAAGTATCCTTAATCGGTAACAAAATCTGATGGTAACAAAATTTAACCATCAGATTGAGAATCGCTTCTTATACACACCTGCTGAGTGCGCAGTTCAGATGCGCCGTAACTTCCGCTATTCGTTCATTGAACACCAAATTTCACTCATTCACATGTTTCGTCCAAACGTTTTTGCGTACGAAATTTCATTACAATCGGGCAACTCCTTCTTGTTGCGTCGTTTTTTCTTTCTTTGTGTGTGCGTGTGTTATAGAGTGTAAATGGCATTTCTTGTATTGAATCCAATTCACTTTTAGTTTCGGATACCGCATTTTTATCGTAACTTTCAGCGTAATACATTCCTCTAGGACATTACAAATTACAAATCTCCAGTCACATCAGCCAGTTCATAATAAACCTAGAAATGGCTCATTTATAGTTTATCTCTTTTCTCTTCAAAATTTACATACCCAATAATGATTGTAGTTTTATATGGTGTTGAGAATTTTTTTCTAAAAAGTCCAGTTTAATAGTTGATGCTCTGGAATTCCCCGAATCAAATAACAAAAATTTAACACTCGCATAATCAAGAATTAGTTTAAAGATTGTTGAAATTCAGAGACCTTCAATAATAATATTTACGATAAGATGCCCTTTTCGTCATACTGACAACGATAAGAATATTGTCAAGTTTTCATCAAGCATGAGTACATTATTTTTGCTCTTGATCATATTGGGATTCCTCAATCGTGAGGCTTCGGTGCATAGCATACGCTGCAACCCCTAGATGGCCGGCCATGGATGACGCTCATTAATGATCTACGTAGGGTGATCCAAAAAAAAGTTTACAAGCAGAAGCATTTGAAACGTAATAATTGTGGAGCGAATATTTCCACCCAGGGTGGTTGACAGATGGCGCGAGTTGTCCTACAGCGGTTCTTCTACGAGTAAGTAGCGTCAGTATGCAGACACTTAAGAGCGACAGTAATGGCACGACGTCTAGAAAAGTGGTCTCGCATAGAGGTGCGAGTCGTAATTCGATTCTTATGGGCCAAGAATGTGGCCGCATCCGAAATTCAAAGACAAATCGTTGAGGTATACGGGGACAAAGCAATGAGTAGACAACAGGTAGCGAAATGGTGTCGTTCTTTTCAAGCGGGCAGGGAGCATGTGGAAAACCGCAATATGGAAGCGAGCGGCCGTCCAAGTTCTTCAAGGACGGATATCAACACGGCACGTATTGAAGAAATCATCCAAAGGGATCGATGAGTAACCGTGCGTGAGATTGCCTCAGAGTTGGACCTGAGTTATGGTAACGTTCAGCGTATCGTAACCGATGAGTTGCGATATTCCAAAGTTTGAGCCCGCTGGGTTCCCCGTGCGTTGTCCGCGGAGCATAAGGCCACTCGAATGATGTGCAGCCTCACATTTCTTCAGCGATACCATTCAGACGGCCAACACTTCATTGATCGCATCGTTACCGGTGATGAAACATGGCTTCATCACTTCACCCCTACATCCAAAAGAGCCACGATAGAGTGGAAACACGCTGGATCACCGACGAGGAAGAAGTTTAAGGTCACACCCTCTGCCGGTAAAGTGATGGCAACCATTTTCTGGGAAACGACTGGTGTTATCCTAATCGAGTATTTGGAGCGTGACCATGCCATTAATGCCGATCGTTATTGTGCCACCTTAACGAAATTGCGTGAAGCCATGCGACGCAAACGGCCTGGATTACTGAGCAAAGGCGTCATTCTTCTGCATGACAATGCCAGGCCCCATACAGCTCGCCAGACTCAGGAATTGTTGCAAAGGTTCAAGTGGGAGGTCTGGAATCACCCCCCCCCGTACAGCTCCGATTTGGCTCCAAGTGACTATTTCATTTTTCCGGCGTTGAAGCGAAACTTATCCGGAACACGGTTCACCTCAGACGATGCAGTGAAAACAGCTGCCGAGAAATGGCTCAATGAGCAGGGCCCTGATTACTACCAAGACGGGAAAAAAAGTTGGTCGAACGTTCTGACAAATGCCTAAATAGGTTTGGCGACTATCTGGAAAAGTTAAGGCCAGATGTGTCTCTTGATTCCCATTTGTATCTTGTTTCTATTGTTAATAAATACTTTTTCATTTGCCTAGTAAACTTTTTTTTGGATCACCCCTAGTAATTTTAACAAAATTGATTAATTGTTTTTTTATAACGCTACAATAAGAAGCAACACAAAGGCTATTGGCGATGGATCTCATTATTTTTGAACCTTGGTCAAGTAACGAGGACGACACTTGGACTGGAATTCCACTCGCCAAACTCCTACACCACGCCAGTGCGAAGACTTGGAGCCTCGTCAGATTTGATGTGCAGGAACCCCACTTAACAGTAGACCTTTTGAAAAATCTGGATTAGAACCTATGATTTGAGGAAAGCAGCGCTGGTTACGAGCTTACGATCATGACTCGGCTACCGTGGTCAATTTTAGTAGTAATCGAGTCATGATTACATTAAAAATTCTACTTATGAACAGTAAAGTCTGCTTCATATTAAATTTAATTCAATGATTTGAATCTACTTATTGAATACCTAAATACTCTACAGAAATAATAATTAATTATTTAAAATAATTTAGATGGTACTTTGAGCCTATCAGAATAAAAATCATATTATTTGTGAAGGATCCGAAATATCTATAGGATAGAGTAAACTTTAGTTTCACGGATAATTCGGCTCTGTGAATGTGAAAAAAGAGCAACTCTTTAAAATCTAAAGTTTCAGCACCTATTCATGCTTCGCGTTTTGGCTCTTTTTTTTTTTTTTTTCAAATTGATTTCTCATAATAATAATTAACAATTAAAAAGTGTGTATCAACTGTAATTTTGCCTCTTTGGAATGAGTGAAACGGGTAAAGAAACTTTGTTAATTGTTAAAAATTCGATTTAGCAAATATCGTTCTATAACAACATCAAAATGTGATATCATTTAATATAAAACAATAAAAAAGTAAGAAAGACGGATATTGAAGTTTATATTACAAATTTGATTTTTAACCAGCTTTTACAACAAATTCTAACTTTTTTTAAAAAATTAAACTTAAACTATCTGCAATCTATTAATTAGAAAACTAAAAGAAAAAATTCCAAATTTGTTTAAATCATTATAAAATAGTTTAAAAAAATATCCTTGACTACAACAATAACAAGTAATACAAAAAAAAATTTTTTTTTAGTCAATTCCTATTTAAGACAACAAAGAAATTTTTTATTTTAGTTACTTTTTATTAAATAATTACAATTAATATAAATATGTATATACATATGACAGAATCACAATATTAAGTGGCAAAATATTTTTTTTTTTTAGCGATCTACGCGCTTTGTCACTCACGGTATTTATTCCAAAATTTATATCCTGCTAAATATCTTATATAAGAGAAAGTTTTTTCTCCCATATAAAACTAATATTAATCATTTGAAAATCAAATAAAAAAAATTTATGCTTCGACGAGATTTAATTCGAAGGCATGAAGATTCTACGCCGACGTCTACCAAATTTGTCATTGCAAGTCAAATGACATAGTAGAAGGATTGGCTTGTTTCTTAATTCAACCGGTAAATTAAATGGTTGGAATGCGGTTTAGTTCAACCATCCTCGGCGACAGGAATTATTTGGTGGTATTTTGCTAAATGTGGCTACCCTGGTCCGCTTAAAGGAATTAACGTTCAACCAAAAGAAAAAAAATTGACAAATTTGGCAATTTTTGAAATCGCACCAAGCGATTCGGCTAAACTGTATTTTTTCCAATTACATTAAATTAAATGAATTAATACTTGAAAAAACTGTATTAACATCAAGTGTCATCCACTACAAGTTTAAAAAATGTATTTGAACACTTGAGTGGATGAATAAAAAGTATTTTATTAACGATTGAAAATGTGAGCAAGATTATATATATATATATATATATATATAGGGAGTGAGCTAATAGTAAGAATTTAAAAATTGATGAAAAGTATATACGAATCTGTATTTTGTGTGTTATTTTTTGAAAAAATGCTTTTAAAATTCTATCACAGAATTAATAATAGATAACATTATTCTTTCCTATCGGTCACGATTTTTGTGACTTCAGATAGTGAATAAGTTAGACTTAATTACATTTAGGTTGCGTTTTGTAGAATAAAGAAATTGAGATTTCTTATTCACCAGTTGCGGATCATTATGGAATTTTATTTTCACCCGAGATCAGATACACGACAACATGTTTTAGAAGCTACAAGCAGAGTGATTCAAATTACGTTTCTTCAATGATCACAGTTCAATTTATAGTTAAAGTATGATCAGAATTTAACCAAAAATATTAATACACACAATACAGAAATATAAATGAATAAAGTTAAAAAAATTAATAAATTTTGCTTTAAATTATATGGTGCATCAATAATATTTTATAATGCTATTTTTAAATTTTAATTAATTAATAATTAGGATTACTTATTTATTCTAACAACAAGCCAATGTTTGGCTGACTTGTGCAGTCATCTAGTGAAGCTAATTTCAACTAAAACTGTCCTTTACAACATCATTCGTAAAAAAAGCGTATATGGATTACATTTACAGTCAAATGACGTTGATTCAATTATTGTTTACTTGAATTCAGCATAAAGAAAATGTAACTAAATTATTTAAGAAAATAGTAAATAATATTTTGCAAAATGCTAATCAAATTTGACATTTTACAAAGAACAGAAATCAGTTAATAAAAGTTTTATACCATCTATTTCTTCTAATATGCCTCAAAATTAAATGAGATAAGTTAATAAATTTTTTTCATTGAAATCACCATTTCAAATAAATAAGTTTTTCAATATTTTTATGTTTTAATTTCATATTTGAACAGTTATAAAATAAAAATAATCCTTATTTTAAAATTTTAATAATAAAATAAATAAGAAGAGAGAGAGAGAGAGACAAAACCTCACTTGTAAAAATTCAGTCTATATTTTTCGGTACTATTCCCAAAAATTGATAAGTGAGAGATGGTGAAGTTTTATGGTGCAAGAGCCGGATGCAGGTATGCCGTACCAAACAAGATGTAACTATGATCTAGATGTTTGAAAAATGAAAAAAAAAAAAAAAAAAAAAAAATAGTTTGACGTGAAAGTGTCGAGGACAGAGAAAGATCGAGAATAGAGAAGAAAAAGAACAGTACCTTACCTCTAGATCATGATCACAAATTGATAAGCTCTATGGCTGTCCATTATGATTAAATAACATGATCTCATATTTTTAATAATTATCAACTACTTCAAATAATAAAACTGTAATTTCTTTATAAAATTGAATGTAATAAATATCCTTTTCAGCGTGTATGACATACCTCCTCCTCTCCTTTCTAAAGCATAAAATCTCTTTAAATTTCTTTAACAGCATTTAAAATATTCTTCTAAGAAGGATGGGAAAGCTTTTAAAAAGTAAAACAAGTTCGAAAATGGTGTAAAGAATGTATTTTTTGAAAATACAATCAATGTAAAGGATATAATCGTATTTAAAACTTTTTAAATTAGCAGAATTCGAAACAGATGCAAAGAATTAATTTTTCAAAAATGCAATCAATACAAAATATGTAATTGTATTTGGAATCTTTTTATGACCGTAAAGATATTTTTGTAAAGATATTATCAATTACGAAATATATAATTGTATTTAGAACTTTTTCATGAAAGTATGAATTTTTAAAGGCTATCAATTATATATATATATATAAAAGAATTTTTTTTTGTATGTAGCGGATCTCGAAACTGATGGAAAGAATTCATTTTTTAAAATGCAGTTAACTAAAGTTTGGGTGATTTTATTGACGTTTCACTAGAAGAAACACGAGGGCTATTGGCGACGAATCCCGTAATTCTGAGCTTCGGTCAAGTGACGAGTAAGACACCTGAACAGACATACCCTCTCCTAACTTCCACACCACGCCAACAGGTGACTTTGAGCTCCAACAGATTGAACGTGTATCAGCTCCGGCTCATGGCAGGTCTTCAGTGGCATCAAGGTTCGAACCCACGACTCAACGAAAACCGCCGATCGCAACCATGACCACTAGGTTATTGCGGCCACATTATAAAAGGTTACTTGTACTTGGAATTGTTTATGTTGAGGAGGGAAAATCTCTTATCTACCTCTTTAAAACGTCATCATGTATGACGTAGACTCTATTAAGCAACTCGTTTTTTAACATTAAAGCTATTAACGTTCTCAGCAGCGATCATAAAACCAAACTGAAGGAAATAGCTCACTCTAATATTCTTCCTCCCCACCTTCGCAACATCACAAACACTAATTGGCTCAAATATCAAAAATTTGTCTATAATAACCTCCCCGGAAAGTAGAAAATTAACAATATCAATGATCGTGATGAAGTCATTAATGCACTCATGAACTACATCAAAATTGCAATTCACTCTGCCAGAATCTCAGAAAATATCTCCACACCCACCTTTGGCTCCTCCCACATATTCGCAACCTCATTAAAGATAAAAACAGAATAAGAAAGTGGCAATTAACCCACCATCCCCCGTACAAAAACGAACTCTAAAATTATTTAATTAATTTCATTTTTTGTTAAACTTTCTTTATTTTAATACTTATTTATAAAAATTAGGCTTTATTTTTTTAACAAGATGTAAGCGAAATCAACTAATGATCCTGTGTGTATTTAATTTAAATTGTTTCACATTTTAATCAAATGCTTCTTTCTCTTTATCATACCATTAATCAAAATCCAAAAGAATATTTTAGAAACACTAAGAAAAGAAAATATTTGTTCACTAAGACAAGAGTATGAAAAATGTTCAAACAATCATTTTCAAATCCCATTACAAGAATTAAATTAATTAAAATGAAATAAAATTTTCTATTAGTTTGAGGGTGAGTGAAATTTAATTTAAGACAAAATATTACAAATGAACAGAATAAATTCAGGGCCAAATATTACATAAATCAAGATGACGAAAACAGATTAAAATTGTTTTGTTGTAACACAACAAAACAATTTTAATCTGTTTTCATAATAAACTTTTCTATTTGGATGTAAAATGTAAAAAATTTTCATTTTTATAAGCTTACAATTATTCTATCTCAATATTGTCCTCAGAAATATTATACGTATGCTGCAATTACTTTTAATTTTCACACAAATATGTGTATTTAGAAATACACAACTATGTATTTGGAAAAAAAATTGGATAATTTTCTTCCCGACTCCTTTGTTAGTAAACATATTTAAAATACTTAAGACTTATTTTAAAATTCTCACTATATAACACTGTCAAAATTATTAAAAAATCATGAATTATTTTTAAAGAAGAAAAAAAAATCTATATCATTATGAGTTAGGATAAATAAAAGTCTATCACAAAATACTATATACTTTTGCCACACTGTGTTTATACTTTTACCATATTGTGTTCTTAAAATTCAGAAATATAAAAGCTTACAGTTTCTCACATTCTTGCACTAAATTGAAAGTTCAATAAGGATTTAAACATAGATACAATGTGATACATATTATGCAAAAAATATTTAACATTAAATATAAATTAACAAAAAATTTTGTTTTTATTATTATTAAATGATTATTATACATGACAATCTCGAAATAAAAATGTGCTTTTTAAGTATTGAATACTTAATTTCAACTGAAAAAGCTAATAAGATTTCCAAGTTTACTGAAGGTCAAACAAATAAAATTGTAAATGATTTTTTTTTGTTAAAATGTTATTCTTTCCTATTTTCTATTTTCAGCCAGCTTACAATGTTCGTATTTACAGTTGAACGTTTATTCACTTTCATTATATATATATAACTGAAATGTATATTTTCTAAACACATCATGCTTTTGATGAATATTACCCACAAACATTTTAATATATCTTAAGACTTTTAGAGAGAGAAAATTTAATCAATCTCAATGGTGTGAATTTAGATATTGTTCAGATGGCAAGTTGCTACTCAATAAAATAATGTAATAATTTCTTGTATATTTATTAGACTTGATAAATTGAAATTTTAATAATAATTGAAATAAACTTTTCTAATTGGACGTAAAATGTAATGAAATTTCATTTTTGTAAACATTCATTTTTTGAATTATTCACACTCAATACTTTGCTTAGAAATTAGGCTTATGTTTCATTTACTTTTATTTTTTATACAAATATGTGTATCAAAAAAATACACTATTATGTATTTGGAAAAAAAATTGGCAAATTTTCTTCCTGACTCTCTCATTAATAAACATATTTAAAATATTTAAGATTTATTTTAAAATTCTCACTACATAATATTGTCAATAAAGGATGCAATCACAAATAATTTTCAAAGTAGGAAAAAACCGCAATGTGTCTATACTTTTACCCTAATAGGTTCTTAAAATTTAGAAATATAAAAACTTATAGGTTTTTTTCCACACATTCTTGTACTAAGTTGAAAGTTTAATCAGGATTTAAACATAGATATAAAATGTGATACATATTATGCAAAAACAACAACAACAATTAAATATAAATTAACAAAAAACCAAATTTTCGCTTTTATTATTATTAAATGATTATTATACACGACAATTTCCAAAATATATATATAGTCTCTTGAGTATTGAATACTTAATTTGAATTCAAAAAGCTCTTAAGATTTCACTGAAAACAAAACAAATAAAATTGTGCATGGTTTTGTTAAAATGTTATACTTTCCTATTTTCAGCTTAAAATGCTCGTATTTACAATTTAACATTTATTCACTTTCATTATATATATATCTGATTAAGATATTATTCAGATGGCAAGGTGTTACTCTATAAAAGAATATAATAATCTTTTTTTTTTTGTTAAGATTGGATGAATTGAAAATTTATGCATTTCATCAATTAGACAGACGAATCGGTGATTTGCTGTTTTTTTTTTTTCCCTTCATTGTAATTAATTAAAAAAATAGCTAATAAATCATAAATAGCTAGATATGGTAACCTATGAAAAACTGATATTTCTACACTTTGTAGGAATAAGTGCTGCCATTCCTAAATAGCATTTCATGTCCTCTCTGCTTCGTTCCTATTTCCTACATCACTTACACTGGTTCATAACTTCAGTCACAAAGTTGCCAGATTCTACTCAGGTTATGTAGCGACTGGTGGTAAAATTTTCCTATGGTCAGCAATGATTCCTTTGGGTCATATGAACCCTTTAATAACGGAATTCAAAATAAATCATACAAGAGCTGAATATTTAAGAAAACAAATCGACAATAGAACAACAGAACTTTTTACATAATTGTGATACAAATAAATGGTCTAACAATAAGTTGAAACCATCCAACATCATACAAATAATCGCATTCAGTTAAACACAACAAACCCTTGACGCAATGCTTTTAAAATTGGCTGGACATAAAATTTTCTGTCAAAGAAATAAATAGATTAGCTAATAAATTTTTCTTAGCTCAAAATTTAAACTGAATCTTACCTCCATTGCATCTAAGCAGTCTTGAGACCATATCACTGGTTGGTGAACTTTACTATTGGAGTCAAAAAATTTTCGTAAGTTGTTAAGATCGCCAAAATGAGTGAACAATAAACAGATATATCAATCTCCCAACAGAGCTCCGAATTTCTGGATATGTCACATACGATGTTGAACATGCGAGTTTTATTTCTACCGTAATTCGTCTTTAATTCCTCCGCAAAATAAAAATAAAAAAGGTATCAATAAAGCTTCTCTAAATAAAAAAAAAAAAAGTATATGTTTTTTACATTGCTTGTATTTTTAAAAGATACAATCTTTACGTTAAAATGTTCTATAAATACAACTATACATTTTATATTAATTATATTTAAAAAAAAATTCTTTATATCAGTTTCAAGCTCCGCTACAATTAAAAAAATCCTCATACATCTTTTACATTGATAGTATTTAAAAAATAGATTCATCTTTTACATTGATAGATTAAAAAATAGATAGTATTTAAAAAAGTTCTAAATACAATTTTATAATTTGTATTAATTGCATTTTTTTAAAAAAATTATTCTTTAGATCGGTTCTGAGTTCCGCTTCCTGTATCTTGATTGTGTTAATGAAAAACATTGTTTACAACAATTTTGAGCTCATTTTTCCTTTAAATAATTTTACAACAGTCTTAGAAGAATATTTTAAGTGTTGTCAAGGACATTAAAGCGTTGAAGAGACTTCATTTTCTAGAGGAGAGGAGGTATCTCAAATACGCTCAAAAGGACATTTACTAACATTCCCTTTTATAGAGAAATTACAATTTTATTATTTGAAGCAGTTGGTAATTATTAAAAATATGAGATCACGTTATTTAATCATAATGGAAAGCCATAGAGCTTATTAGATTTAAGAGAATGTAAGCGAAAAATATAAACTGTATTTCTACAAATGGAATTTATTTTTCTACCTACTTTATTTTAACATTATAATTCAATAAAAACTATAAAATTTATTTCTTAACTATTCATTTATGCAAATGTAATAGAAAAAAAAAAAGCGTAAAACTGATTTTATTTGAGAAGTTGATTTTAAAGAGAAAAATATCTATACACTTACTTAATTTAATTTTTGGACGTTTTAGAAGAAAAATTATTATAGTTCATTTCTTTCTTACCCTTTATTCCTTCAATTAATTTCCTTGAATAGAATAACAAATGATTGTAAATTTTTACATATAACTTTACCCTGAAGGAGCATTAAGTGTGGAAAAAAAAAACCCAGAGTGTTATAGTGTGAAAAGTATTAGTGCACAAAATTGGATAAATCTACGAATGCTTCATCACAAGAGTTCAAGCACTGTAAAACACATTTTTTACGGATAATCTGCCAAAACTTTTTAAAATTTGATATATATATATATATATATATATTCTAACTTAAGTGTTGTAATTTCATGTTCCAAATTATAAAAAGAAATTGGTGTGAAGCAAAAGTACATTGAAACGTATTATTTTCTAAGTGCATTTTTATTTATATCTTTTTAAATTGTGATACTTGAATTCAAAATCTAAGAGTGTCTTTTCTTTTGTTATTGTGTGTGTGAATTGATATGCGATGGTATTTCAAATCAGTCTGCGACCCCCGGAACCTAAATGAATAAATGCATAAGTAATTGAACTTTCTCTTCCACAGAACGTAAAAATTCTAATTTTTCCATGGGACAAACACGACCTTCGCTTAAATAATGATGTTCCTGTTTTGTAACACTCAGTCACAATCAGTGCCAACTTATTACTTTATAGGAAAAACTGGGTTTTGCAGACTAGTGAATTCTAAATTAGGCAAATTGAAAGTGTATTCTCAAAATAGATGATTTTATTATTTTTGAATCTCTATTTATTCCTCTATATGCATGAATATTTTTTGGTTATAATCTATTCTAAATGAATTACTTTATATTATTTCACGATCTGTTTAGTTTTCGTTGCAAATTTCATCAAAGGGATTTCAGAATGATACGATAATAAATTCTGTTTTTAAAGTACTTTAACGAATCATAATTAAGAATTGCAATAGTCCGGAAAGAAAGTTTTTTGTTTATATCATTTTCACAATTTATCTATTTCAAATATCCTTGCATTTACATAATTGTGTCAGTACATATCCTTTATATATATATCAAGCTCTTACGCAAAGGGCTGGTTTATCTAGGAGGGTAAATCCATTACCGGTTTAGTTTAGTTTAGTTTTTATTAACGTCGCACTAGAAGCAACTCGAGGGCTATTGGCGATGGACCTCGTAATTTTGAACCACGGTCAAGTGACGAGGACGACACCTGGGCTGGCACCCCCCTCTCCTATTCCATTACCGGATCCTATGATGATTTCGTAGGAATTCAATGGTGAGGCTCAATTTGTTTTTCTTCGTTTATTAAATGAAGAGGTGGAGAGGGAAAATATTTACAACAGGAATAGACAAATTGACCAGTTCCTCGAAGAAAGATAGATAACGGTCTCATTTAAACAATAAAAAGTTTTATTTTGTTGTTTTCCTACATTTCAATTTCGTGCTTCGATTGCTTGGCGACGTTGGCGCATTCTTAATAAGGCGGGCGCTGCTATAATAAACAAGTACCGGTGTTTCAATATATTACATATCAACAAGAAAATAAAAACCAAAATAGCAAAATATGGAGCAGGAAGAATTTGAAAATATTTTAATACGTTAGTAACTTTGTTCTCTAAAAATACTCTTAAACTAAATATATTTATATTTTGTGGTTTTAAATGCAATAATTAGAGCATTTTTTTTAGCAATTTTTCGGAAGTTCTCAAAATTAATTTAAGTATGTAATAAATACATTTATATTTTTTGTGTATGTGCATGCAGTGACATAAGGAAATTGATATAAAGTTACTCTCTCCATGCCACAAAAGTTTCAAGCAAAATTCATTGTTAACTCATATAATTTGTAAACCAAACAGTTAACTTTCAGCTATATGATCAACTACAACATAATACTCTCCATGAGAGTTATTCTTATATTTATTCCCACTAAATTTTTACTTCCGGCAATTGTAGATTCTACGTTATCTCAATATACTCTTACAGGAGACTGAAAATTCCTGGGAAGAGTTAGAAACAAACAATTATATTAATAACTTCCAAACACCACTCCATTGTCAAATTCTGAGATTCACACTGGAGGAGTGAAGAACTGTTATTTCCATTGTATTAGCTTGAATCTGATTATAGATAAAACCATTCTATTACATTCAGAATATATATACATATATGATTCTATTAGGTATATGTAAATAAACATGTAAAATGGTTAATGGAAAAATTTAAAGAAATAATGTTCAAATATTATGCATAATTTTATCAAAGAATTGAATATCTAGTATATGTAAATTGATAGAAAGTTATGATACAAATTTATTTTAATGTGCATTTATAAATGCATTAAGGAAATATAGAATTAGCTCAATTTAAATGTATATCTCGTGTATTTTTAAAGAAATGAATAAAATTTCATTTCAGATAATAATAATAGAAAGGGAAAGTTTAAAAAATGAATTTTTATTCAATTCAAATAAAAAAAAATTAAAAGTACAAAAACACTACAAATATATGACAAGATAAAATATTTCTATTCAGAAAATTCTGTACAATGTTTGGGGGGGGGGAGGAATATAGGCAGACAATGCAAAAACAAAATTACAGTCAACACTTGCTTAGTTAAAGTTGCTTACTTGCTTCGTAAATACCTTTTTCAAATGCTAACAGTTTATTAATGTTGCAATTTATTCTGAAATTTACATTCATAAATGAGTTTGAAAAAAGAAACAATTATCTCAAAGTTGTAGTTTTTAAACTCAGATCAAATGCCTTTTAAGTGTTAAAGCAGCTTAATTAATAATTGTGAGAGACTTTTTCACAAAACAAATTGCAAGTTTATAAATTCAGGTTCTGTAACACTTAGAAGATATAAGTTAAGTACCTTGTAATTTAATTTTTTTAAAATTCATAATGTTATAACATAAGAATATCAGTATTTGTCTCAACCCAACAAGAGAAATTTTATTTACAAAACTAATAACATCAGCATAATTTTAGAAAATAAAGTCTTATAAAAAAAATTTCTCGATTACGTGACTTTTGAAATTGTAAAATACTCTTGTAATTTTACAGAGATTACCAACATTTTACGAGTCATTAGTGCCATAATAAAATATATGCATCTTATTACATATCAAATGAGAACAAATTTAATCTTCTAAAAGATAGCTGAAAAAAAAACATTTTTAATTAAATTTAATTCACAAAACATATCCCAGAACTCAAAACAATTTTAAAAAGTTTCTTTTGGTGTTTCGAAAATTATTAACACACAAATATATTATAACAGGTTATTCTAAGGTCAGAAGAGAAAACTGGTACGAAGGCAAATACTTTAAGATTTACTGTGCATTATTGAGAATTACTTTAGTATGAGCAAAAATATTAATAAAGGTTCAAATCTGCACTTATAGCTTCTGGAACTCCATTATAAACTCAGAGCCTGAATAAATAAAATTCTTGGCATTTTAGATGGAATTCCTAAAAATACTTAGTATAATTGTGAGTATGGGCTTAAATTATCTTTATTAAATAAATGAATTTATAGTTAAATAAATTTAAACAAAATCATTTAATTAAAATAAATTAATTATACTTTAAATTAATATAAATCTTATTAAATAATTAAATTTTTATTGATCTTAAAAAATATCTGTATTTTCAATTATAGGTAATTTTTTACAAAATAAAATTTTTTATTTAAGGTAATTGTAATGAAAAATAATGCTAAATGTAATGCTTTTTTCTGCAATTCATTACAAAAATAGAATTTGTATATATATATTTGTAAGAATTTAGTTAATAACAATCTATTTTAAAATTAGTTTTATTTAAATTTTACATTAAAACCTCTTAATATTTTCTCAATGAATTATTGAGCTTACTTAATTAAAATTCTCTAATCTATCAAATAGAACTGATTAATAATTAAGGAATCATTTTTTGAAGTAATTGTTGAATAAATTGATTTAGTTTATGCATAAATTGAGTTATTGACATTAGTTAATAGATGGAGTTGACAAATTGAATTAATATACATCATATGCTTATTAATGCTACCAGCAAGTTTCAACTTGAAGTTAAAAGAAATAGGGTGTTTTTCATATAAATTTACAATAAGCTGATGTTTTGTTTTTGTGTGTGTTTTACAAACATACTTTTATCGTCAATACATTTACTTACCTCTAAGTATTCAATATATGATTAATAAGATTTTGTAAAAAAGATAACATTAACTAAAAAACTGGATACATTATTAAGGGACATGGCAGTATAAGCAATCAGAAATGCATAATTTATTGTGAACTTGAAAATGACAAATTCAGAAATACTAAAAACAATTATGTCAAAAATATTTATTTACAAAAATCTAAAATATTATAATCACAGATTCGAGATATGTACACAATAGCTAAAAATAAATCTTTAAAATTACAATATAGGTTTTAATAATAATAATAAAATAAGCAACATTTTTACATGCTATACAGATTTGATATTGATATATATGTAAAAACAACTTCGTCATAGCAACATATATTTCTCTCCCCCTCCCATGAACTACAGCACACATAAAGTGAAAATTTTATAAAAAAATTATTTTTTTTTCTTCTTTTTTCTCTCTTTAAAGAAATTCAGTTTCTTTTAAAACTTTTTATTCTAAAATACATATATAAATAACAAAAATGAGACTCGCAATATTTTAAATCGTGATGCCATTCAACTCTTGTAGTAGGGCTGATGCAAAAAAAAAAAAAAAAAACCCTGCTTTGGTTCAAAATCTACATATTGGTATTACGAAAGTAGGGTGACAGCAGGGTTGTTGACATCATCTTTCCAATGATATTTAAAATTATGAGGCATAATGATTAAATTTTACAAGCTTTTCAGTGAAGTAAAAAAATAGACAGCTAAAAGCATTCAACAAACAATTTATAAATAAACATTATCCACTAATTACACATATAATTACTTAAAACCTGGAAATTAAAAAGTATTAGTTTATGTACAATAATACACACACATATAAATTGATAATAATCAAACAATACATAAAAATATAATAAGACTGTGTTAAAATTGGCTACATTAATTGATAAAAATACTATAATTCCAAATTTTGCTTCAGACATTCAAAATACACAAGTTTTCCTTTACTTTGATATAATATCATTAACACCATAAATCAATATTACACAGAGACAAATATCTCTAGATCATATAAAAATATTAGTAACAATGATCACATGAAACTTGATATGAATTTGTCATCAAAAATATGCCATTAATTAGAATATCATCAGAGTAGATAGTGATATCTAACTAATTAAATTTATTTTGATTTGAATGTTCAATTAGGACATTTCTTGAAAATTTAGGTAATAATAGAACTCAATCTGCATTGTAGGCAGATATTAACATTTCACAATGAAAAATTCTGAAAAATATTAATTACTTTCTCTACTTACATCCTTTTTCTCTCCCATCTGTGAAACTTCTAATTTTGGAATCTTTTCTGATTGCATGTAAATATTTTTGCCTAGCAGATTTCTTCTGATTAAAATTAATTTCTAAAGTTTTAGATTTATATGTAAAATGATCCATTTGCTCTCGAGCTTTAGCAGCATCTTCATCTTTTTTGAAACAGACAAATCCAAATCCTTTACTTTGACCTTTCTCATCTGTAGCTACTTTAACACTTATTATGGAACCAAAATTTTGGAAAAGTCTTTTTAATTCATCTTCTTTAATGTCTTTACGCAAGTTTTTTACATGTAAATTATTCCACTCAACATCCATCACTTTAACATTATCAAGTGAATTTCGCTGTTTTTCTCTCAATTGCCAAGGAATAAATGGCTCGACTATAAGCTGTTTATTATTAATCATTTTGCCATTCAACATTTCAATGGCTCCTTTAGCAGATGATGATTCTACGAATTTTACAAAACCATATCCATTAGATTTACCATCACTCTCACTAATTTTTACTTCAATAATTGTCCCATAAGGCTTAAATTCCTTTAGCATATCACATTCATCCCAGCTCAGATCAAAATTACTCACAAATATTTTTGTTTCATCAGGTTCAACAGAATTGCGGGGATTATTTTTCTCTCGGTTTTCTATTAATTTTACATGAATTGGATTTCCCAACTTATTCTTTTCTTCATTCATTTCTTTTACAGCAATTTCAGCACTTGATATTTCAGCAAAATGAACAAAGCCCTTGCCCACAGAAATTAAGTTTTTATCATATTCGATATCTGCTGATAAAATCCTGCCATACTTCCCAAAAGCTATACACAATTCACTTACATCAACTTTGGGGTAAAGATTATCAATCATGATCATATTTGCCATTGTGCAATGAAAAAAGAATCAATATCCTGAAAGAGAAATTGAAATAATTACAGATAATATATATAATCGATGACATTCTGGTTTAACATAAAGTATGATGCGAGATCATATTTAATGTTCTACGGAGGTTGTATGATTATATACTACACTGCCACATTTAACACAGTAGTATATCTTGACAAAAATTGTAACATTCACATATAGATAGATCTTATATATAACATACTTCCAATCAATGCAACTATAATTTTTATCGAATGATGCAAATCCTTGATATACATATGCACAAACTTTTTAACGAAGTAACAGCTAATTCAATATTCAAGTTGCTTCACTATGATCAATGTAACACGAAACACACTTTTTGCAACAGTTTCATACATGTTTACTTTAAAAATTACAGAATAAAAATAATGCATGAACTTCATGTATTTTTTAATTGAAACTGTTATTCAAATTTATAATATGTGATCAACATAACATTTTTATTCTTTGAAAGATTTGTGTTGAAGACACCTTGAAAATCTGAAGGGGAAAAAAAACTTAATTTAAAATGTTACATTAAATGCATGCATATGTGCTTTCTCAACATATCAAAGTTGTTTCCACTTCATGTCAAACAGAAAGTACTAAACACAGAGTATATTTTTTTGATAGAATAATGTTCTAATATTCAGTTCAATTTGTGGCATTGTCACACATTCATAAGTTTATTACAGAGGGTTTTAAAGATTCCTAAACATTTCACAAATATTCAATTTATCACATTAACAAGTTAAGTTCAAACTATTTTATTCTACAGTACAAAAGACATATATATATATATATATATATATATATATAGAGAGAGAGAGAGAGAGAGAGAGAGAGAAAATTTATAAATCAAGACTAAAATGAATTCTATAGTAAAATTTACCTCTCTCTGTAAGATAATAAAGACAGGATATAATATTTAAGTGTCCAACCAAGCCTGACTGATTAAGAAGTGTTAGATTATAGAAAGAGGTATTTTCTATGATTCAAAATTTGGTCTTTACTTTTCCATTCATGATAACTATTTTCTACGATTTTTTTTTTTTTTTATAAAAAAATAGATAGCATATAAATTTTTTCATTAATTTAATGTTAACCTTATAAATTAGAAAATAATATAATGCACTAAAATTTTAGTTTGCAGCAATATCAAACAATTTTGCCAAAAATTACTTCTGGAGTTCAGAAATAAATTAAGATTTTTTTTTTGTTTATATTCAAATCCATGCAAAATAACTGAAAACGCAATTTTTAATTTATCATTAATTCAATTTAATTAAATTCAATAAGGTGTAAAATAAATGCATCAAATCACGGATTACAGTTTATCAATATTATGTAAAAATTTAATTTACTTTTCTCGACGATACTTTCACATGAAAAAAATTATTTACATTTAAGCATTTATAAAAGTACTCTCAAAATTTTTTACACTGTTATATTATAGTTAATTAAAATTTACTTTTTAAATTAGAGCATAGTCATTTAAATTCTCTTCACACGCACTTCCACACCTTAGACGTACATTCCCAACCATAACAACAAATATTTGAATAAATAGATAAACCGAAACTGAAACTTTCGTGAAACAGATACAGTTACAAATGTCTTCAATTCGCATAGAGTATCATTATATTTTATTTGCATGATTAAACTTTCCCAAACAAAATAAATATTAAGCAAATCTATCTGAACCATTTTTGAAAATGCTGAAAAAAATATAAACTCTTTAAGAATTTTCTTGTTGGCATTCTATTAAAACAATATACTAGAAACGTTCAATAAGTCCTTTGAAAAATATAGGAAAACAAATCTAAAATTATTTGTTTTTCTAAAATGATTTGTTTGATAAAAATTTACCAGAAATTGTAGATTTATTATTATTATTATTATTCAACATAATTTTGTTTTAGCTCTATATATTTTTCCAAGATTTTATCTCAAATTTTTTTAAAGAAATCTAAAAAGTAAGATTTCGGAATGTTCTCAAATTAGGCATCTGTTTGTGGGTTGATCTCTTCATCTGACGTAAATCCTTATCCCCCACACCATTTCTTAAAAATTTGGGGGAAAAGTAGTCAATCGGTGTAAAATCCGATAAATACTCTGGATGTTGTAATAATTCGAACTTTAATTCCATGATTTTGACCATTGGAACTGCACGTGTGTACACCCGTGCACTGTCTTGATGAAAGAGAACCTTTTTCTTGATTTCTTCACTCAACTAATGCAATAACGACACATGATACTCTCCAGATATTGTTTTTCCTTTTTTCAAGTCATCAGTGTACTTCAAGGGTGGGCAATAGAGGCCCGCGGCCAGCTAAGAAGTTTTGTGAGGGAAACCGAGACAGTCAGAAAATTCCACCTTGAGCCGAGATTTTCATCTGGTGTGTAAAATCATTCAAAGTAAAACTAGATACATTTGCAAGTCAAAAAGATGAAGGTAATTTTTAACATTTTCCTTTGATAGGAAAATAGAAAGTGCTTGATAGTGTTTCCGCTAAAAGATCACCATTATAGTTTGAAGGGCGCAAGAAGATTTCAGGACCTTAAGAAAATTGAGCCAAAACTCAATTTGCTCTCTAATTTTATCACTGATAATACTGACACAGGACCTGATGAGCTGCAGTTTGAACTTATTGACATGCAATCAGGTCACACTGTGAAATAAATGTTTAATGCAGTGACATTTGTTGATTCTTATAAATCTTTTTCTCTAGATATATATTTCTATGCCTGTAGAAATTCGCTGGAAAAATATTCCCTATGTTTCTGACCACATAATACTTCAAATGAAAATTAACAAATGCAAGTATTGATGCTTTTTGACAGACATTAACTATCAGATTGTTTTGAGAATCCTAATAAACAATCTCACGCCTGATTTTAAAAAAAATTTGTAGAAAAGTGAGATAGGGTTCATTCGACTCATTAAACTGAATCTTCAATCTTAAATAAGCTTGCAGCTATAAATGATATAAAATTAGCACTTTAAATAAATTGGGTGAAACTACCACTGTTTTATTTAATTTACATTTATTGATTCTTATGGTACAATTTATACCTTTCCTGAAAATACAAAGTTAACTAAAGAATGCAATTATTTTGAAAGGCACACACACATAGCCCGCTGCTATTCTCCTCTTCCATAAAGAAGTCACGTGCCAAAACCCTAGCACACTCCTGGTGTAGATTATTCCATGTGCTTCAAAAAAAAATCCATGACCATCACCATGTCAACCCATTTCACCGTCATTGCTTTCTTTGGAGCTTGTTTGCTTTCAAAACACCTTTGTTTTGACTGTTCCTTTGTCTTTAAATTGTAGTAATGTATCACATTTAGTATCAACGCAGAAACATGTCAGGACTGCGACGAAAAAGTGTTAAAATAGCCTCAGAATCGAACCACACGATTGCATTTATTTTCCATTGAAAGCAAACGCGGCACCCATCCTGCCGAGATTTTTTAAGCACCTGATTTTTCGGGGAAAATTGAAAACACTGAACCTTGAGATTTGCCAGTGGCCTCAACTATTTCGTGTACTTTGATTCATCGATCACTAAAAACCATATGGTGGATTTTGTCAATCATTCCGGGATTAGTCACTTCCACTGGACGTCCCTAACGACGACCATCTTTTGTGGATGTACGAGCTGGTTTAAACGCGTTTACTCAATTGTAAACAGTTGCAAACACAGGAGCAGTTGTGAAAAAAACTTCATCCGAGCTTTGATCTCTTTCAGAGTTACGCCTTTTAAATATAAATGTTTTATCATCACTCAAGAAACTCACTCCCCCTTGCTCTTTTTCTCAACAAACATAAGTTTCTTGCTTCAGTCGACAAAAAAATGAAACAATGTGTTAGCATTAAATGAGACTTAGACAGCTGTCTAGTGAGTCATAATGCTTTCTATAAACAAACCATTTTCGATGCTACGAGCGCCATCTCTTGAAGTTTTTCTAAGGACATATTGAACGACCATCGTAATATGGGCCCAGATCATGCAAAAATTCTTCTCGGACAAAGCATAAGTGTTTAGATTGGGAAATAGTCAGTTATGGTGCCCCTTAAGAACTGCCCATTAGTATCAATTTCCAAGGATAGATATTAATAACGATAAAAATAAACTGATTTTTTGATTACGTCAAATAAACTTACGAAAATTCAATTCCCGCTAGTGACTGGGTAAGATTAGCTTCATAGTCAAGAAATATATTATATGAATAAATTGACATGTTCTGTTTACGAGCTAAACTTTGTTTTAACGTTCAGTTTGAATGTTTTCCTCAATTGTTGTATATTATTTTTAATAAGTTTAGTTGTTATTTTCTTTGAAATGTGATACATTGTGATATATATATTATATATACTATTTATTTCAATAAATTCTTAACTCTAAAACTTCTAAAATTTTTCACATTTAAGAACAAGTAAAAGGTGCTATGTGGTGTACACACATTTTGTTCTATTTTAAAATTATTGGCATTTGCTTTTCACTGTGAAATATCGGTATCACACCATGCGTTATTCAATTAGGAACTTATAAAATCGATAGCATATCTGTAACATAAGAAATAAATTTTTAAAATTATTTTAATTGAAACTGAATACACACACACACAAATATTTATAAAATATTTAATTTTTGTGGTTGCATTTCAAATAATATATGGATCATTGTAGATAAATTTGAGTGTGACAAGCATGACATCTTTGGAAAGTGAATACATTCAAATATTTGGAGATTATATAATTTTTTTTTTCATTTGAAAGAAAAAATAGCCCTTCTTCACTTATAATGTATCCATCTTGGCTCTTGCAGAGAAAAACAATAAAAAATCGACAACATAAAAATAAAATTCCATCTGTGCAAAATGAAGTACATCATATAATAATCAAAGCTACATGATCCATTAGAAACAAAATCATCCTCTTTGTTTTAAAAATCGGAACAATAAAGAATCTGGTACAAGTCACATACAGAAATTCCTTCAACACAGTTCTGATTCATCATGAATCTGTCATTCAAGTTCAAACAATCTTTTAAAAAAAATAAGGAAAAATATGGAAATACTTATGTAAATTACCAAATTTGTAGCCTCCTTAAGACTTTGCGTACAATTCTTATTGCGTTGGTTGTATGTCTTGGACAAACTTAATATAATGCATTTTGTTCAAAACATTTTCGTTCTTGTATTATTCATTTCTTTCTAGTAGCAGTTTCGGTTTTGTGCATCTACTTCACTGCAATAGATTAGATCCTTCTTCATAAATCCTACTTTCCGATCCATAGCGTCAACTCGTTTGCTTTTATCTCTCTCTTCCCCATCAGCTTGTCTCCTTTTAGTCATCATGTCATGGTAATTATCTGTCTTCCGTTCCGATTGTTTCCTTCCCGCCACTATACCATTGCTTTGACTTTCCATGTGATTTCTCAGATGCTATAGTTTTTCATTCAGAGAAAAGGCGTCAAGAAGGTAGAAATTTTGGAATCTATTATGCTGAAAGCACTTCGGTGGCCCCGTTCAATGACATGCCTCAGGCATAGGACATAGTTTTAGTTGTGAGAGAGACAGAGGAGCAATGCACAACAGGAAGAAATATTTGACTCAGACATTTAAGTGTATGGACCTTTGGTAACTAACAGAATAGTTTAATAATGTTAGTTACAGCAGAAATTTGAATTTGAATTTCTTAACTCCAGAAACCCTATCTTCAAAATAAAATCAATGTAGCAAAATGTGCGACATTTCATAGAAATCTTATTAATATACCTGTGTTGAAGAAAATCAAATTTTTTTCACCATATTACTCTTGTTTAATAATATGACAAGGAACTACAACCAGTGAAAAGTCACCAATATAATTTATTTTTGAGAAAATTACATGTATGACGGGGTTCTCACACGTATTTCCCTTCAACTAATCCTTGGTATATAGTTTTTAGTCGTGGAACTCTTTTTGAAGACCTCTTCTTATGAATGAACGGGGACTTATGAAAATTAGATTGGAGATATTGAAATGTAGTGAATGAGATTGAAGTGATTATATTTATAAACTGTGGAGACATTAATAAGAAGATAAATGGGGTAAGTGAGAGTGGAGGAAGATCTGTTGTTGTAGAGCAGAAAGTGAGAGATAGGTGGAATATCAATATAAGTTACAGAAAGAGATTGTATGACACCTGATACTGAAGACGGAATCAATCCTGATTCGAACCTAGCTCAAAAATTATTTCATATAAGTAAAACCGTCAGATTTTCTTTAGGTTCGGACGCATGTAGGGACTAGATCTATGAACATAATAATATAGAAATTGAATTTTGAATATCTGGTGACCCAAATAAATTTCTGATTCTATAATTCTTAACCTAATACGTGTAAAATATATTGCCCAAGAAACAAAAGCATTTATTATATTAAAACCTTTGTTACAAGAACATGGTCAGAAAATTTAAAATATCTGTTTTTAAGTTTTGATAATAATTTAAAAGCAAAACTCTGAATTCACTACATTAATTGCTATTTTAAAATAATTTTCAAAACTTAATTACTAATTTATGTAATTTAAAGTTTACGTGATTTAATTCAGTATATCAGTAACTTGAAGTTTTTTTTTTCTTGCAACTGAATTAATTATTTATGGCTCAGTTACATTTTTTATTACATTAATTATCTTTTGCAAGAAAAACTATTAAGATTTGAAACTCAATTTAAATAAAATTATCCACATTACACTGATAAAGCTAAAAGTATGACAAGAGTAAATATCAGAATTGTTTCAAATTAAAAGAAAAAAAATTGATAGTGAAATTCTCAAATTACAAAGCATAACACATCAAGAACTTTTCACATAAACATTTCCTGAAAATATTATTAAAATAATGAACTTCGTTATAAGGATAATAAACATCATCTTCGCCAAATAACTTTATTATCGTCAATTTAAAGTAATAATGGATGTGAAAATGAGATAAATTATATATTCGGCGAAAAAAGTTCGTAACGTTTATATACAAGAACAACTAGCGTCAATTTTAACCAGCATTGAAAACGAGAAGTTCCAGAATAAAGTAATTTCGATATTATTTCATGAAGCTTGAAAGTGTAATTTCTAGCATTATGATATTTTGACATTGGGTGAGTCCGGCATTAAGCCACCAAAATAAAAATATTTTTGATAGTTATTTGTTTTAAAGGAATGGAAAATATTTCTTTGTATAGTTTTACAATTTTATTTAAATAACATAAAAATATTAATTTAATATTTTTGTCATTCTTAATTTAATAATGACTATCTGGATCATGACTGCTACTGAGGTCCCCATCGCCCTGCGGATGAACATACGTATACATATCTCGATACCTTCATTATCCTGTTTCTTCGACAGCCTGGCTCTTTTCTCTCAAAAGTCTGCGACCCTTGAAGTAGGCGAACTGGATTACATATTGTCTAGGATTATAACTGAGGTTCCAGGCAAAGATCTCCAGACCTTGTGTCGATTATGGTAAATTAAACGATGTCATTAGAACAGAATACTTACCCTTCCCAAATATCAAATAATGCGTAGATAGGGTTTCGGCAGCTAAATTCATTACTATTCCTTGATATTAAAGAAGAATATTGGCTAAAATTTGATTAAGTAAAAATACCTGACATTACGCAGTCTTTTGTATTAACTTTGAGACTTACAGACCTCTTACGATGAGTTTCGGATTAAAGAGCGCTCCTTATTTCTTTAGTAAACTCAGGGATGAATTACTAAAGTTTTTCACAAATTTCGTTGTCTCATATCTGCTTGATATACTTACTTTTTTCCTGATACATGGCGGTCTTATTTAAAGCATTTTAAACGGGTTATTTTTTTCGCATCGTAAAGAGAAATTAATTCTTAAGCCATCAAAATGTAAATTTGCTCATAATTATATTTCGTACTTTGGCTATAAAGTAAACCAAGGGCTCAGGTCACCCCCTCCAGTTAGAGTTCAGAGTGTCATAGATTTGCTAATCCCGAGAATAAAAAAAAGCTTCATAGTCTTTTTGGTACATTACAATATATTCATAAGTGTTCGTAATCGTAGCACCATTTTACTGATGCATTAAAGGGAAATGTAAATAAAGGGAAGATTTTTTAGACGACATAGTATGAAAACGCATTTCAAAAGCTAAAAAAGAAACTGATGTACAAACCTGTCTCGTGTGCTTCAACTTTTATGGGGGAATTTATTGTTCAGACAGACGCTTCAAATATTGGCATGGGAGATATATTGATTAAATTAAATGACAGAAAAGAAGAACATATAGTAATAACTTCTCTGAGAAAAAAAATCTCGGAAGTTGAAAACGCTGTAGCTCAACTGAGGAAGAATGTGCTAGTATTGTTTTCATTATAAAGAAGTTGCATTATTTTTTTAAATGGAATGCATTTTCAGTCGGGGCCGATCATATCCCCGCTAGTTTCGAAAAAAAGATCAATACAAATCCTTAACTAACGAGATGGGCTTTGGCATTGCAATCATATAATTTCAAAACTGTTCATCGATCAGGTAAAAGACACACACACACACACACACA
>BMAW01127715.1:56134-109622 GCA_019974015.1 Nephila pilipes | reverse complement strand
GCCAAATCCGTTTCCAAGGTGAAAGGGGTCAATTGATTAGACCCTTTTACTGACTGGTGACATCTGCAAATCTATCCTTTCCGTTATAAGAGAGGCGTTACAGGGAAGCATCAACTCCGTTCGTAACAATATCTTTGTATTTTATATTCTTAATTACTTCTAAAATATTTTTAACTATTGTAGTCTTGCTAAATTTATTAATATTTTCTTGGAATTTTTTGTAATATTTTATCTGTTTTTGTTATGTAAGTATTATAAACGTTAGTGACTGAAATTTATTTGAATCTTTATGGAATGTAAGTGAGAAGATGAGAAAGTAATGAAGATGTATAGATTTTTAATTTTATTTATTTTAGTAGTCCTATATATATCCATACATAAAGTGCTTCAATTCTATTATTAATTTTTTGGTATCTAAAATTTTTTCCTAAATGCGATTGTTCTCTCCTAGATGTTTATTAATAATTAAATTATAGTAAAGTTAGCAGATAAATTTATAAATACTTTTGAAAGCGTGTCATCGTAACATAATACATTGCCTTTTAGTATTTGACTATTTTTTAATTCATGTATTTTTATAGTTTGTGCACAAAATTATTACTTTCAAGTCATGAAGTTCGAAATTAATCTGAAAAAAATTTATAATTGCAATTGTAAGACAAATAAGCTAATTCTTTGAAATAATTGTCTTTTTCTAATTTAAGACACACACACACACACACACACACACACACACACATTTACACACACACACACACACACACACACACACACACACACACACACACTTACACGACACACAATAATACTACTACTACTACTGGTTACACACACACACACACACACACACACACACACATTATTTGATTGCTTCACACACACAATACTGATATATGTGTGTATTTTATAATTTTCGAATTGAGAAATTTTAAATTTCCTTTGAAAATTATGTGTTTGCTGTACGTAGTGCTATTTAGTCATGCAGCAAACTTTAAGAATCATTTTAAAGAATTACTTCTACCGTTCTGTGTGCTGGCGTTTTTTTAAGCTGTGCCATGCTTAAGCAGGCTGCGTTTCAAATTTATGCGTTGCCGGGCGCTGCTGCGTTTGCCAGCTTTGCCAGCAGGTTAGCCAATGGCGGTATAGTACGGCAAGTGGCGGCAGTATGTGATGGCAGCCGTGCGGCATAAAGGCCAGCTGTTTCAGCGTATGGCGTAGCCAGCCGCGTGTTTGCCATGTAAAGGAAGCAGGCAGGCAGTTTTGTTTGCTGCTTTATGCTGTGCGGCAGCAAAGCTTGCCTTTTGCTACCAAATTTCGGTTTATTTGCTTGGCAAGCAAACAGTTTGGCCCAGCGTTTGAGAATCATTGCAGTTTATGGCTTAGAATTAGGTTTGACACTGAAATAAGGCTTCAGTTTTGCCTTCATATCCTATCAAATCGTGCTGCACTGTTCTCATTGTCTCACATAATATTAGTTTTAGTTTATTATTTATGTTATTTATGCTTTATAATATACTATATTACAATCTAGAACACTGGCTATTCTATATAGACGTTGATGATCTCATTCTCAAATAGAATACGGCTACTCTGGTTATCCACAGAAGGAGTGCAATACTTGGATATTATATATTCTCTAAGTACACACTCTTGTCACTATTTATCGAAGTATGTTAATTTTTTTCAAACAATTCTTAAATGGTATGCCCTATGTGTCTAATTTTAACTAGCATTCCGCATTCAAAATCTATCTTAGCGATGCTATTGTCATTTCTCTTAATATTTGTGGCTATTAGAATCCTATAACTTTGGTACTTCAGTGTATATTTCTCTTCAATCTGTTGATGGGGCAAAGGAAGAAAAACTTATTATTCAATGGATAAATTTTCAAATCCAATCTTGGGGAGGAATTTCCACCGCTGAATGAGTTTTAATGGCTCATTTCCTCCTTTTCTCGGTATTATTTTACACAAATCCAATGGTTCTCCACAAAATAATTCGAATACGAATTAGAGAGAATAAATAGTTCAAGAATATGAATAAAATATTTAATTATTAAATAAATTCTTGTATATGTTATATTTAAACACGTTATTTTTTTACTTCATTTTTTAACAGAAAAAAATGAGAGAAATTTGATGTACCTTATTATTTCAAAAATGAGTATAATGCTTTGAAGCAAAATAGTTAGTAGGTATATATTTAGATAAAATCTGATATGAATATTCTCTATCTAAGTAATTTCTTTGAATTTTACACATTTTATAATGTATGTGGTGAAAATTTCATTTTAATTATTGTTAACATTATATATAGATATTACGATCATTTTTACTATTAATTCCATTTGAAAGACTGTATTGGTATACTATTCTCATATCACATCTTCTTATATTAAATTTTTTACAAATATTTCAAATGAAATTCATCTTTATATTCATTCATTGTTCTCAAAACTTCTTAGCCTCTCACTCAGGCGTGCTTGTAGTATGGTCATTTTGGTGGTCTCATGTCATTAAATCCACATACTTCTCACACATTCAAGAATCCTCCAGATGAATACCACCTGGCAATTTCTCTACTGTCCTTTCGATTTAATCTCTAACATCCTTGTTCCCCATTGAAAAGATGGATACTCGCTCTTTGAGGTATTATCAGTGAGATCCAAGTGATGAGGGAAAACACGTCCTGGAATAAATGGTAGTCCTGAAATAGATTCATGAAAAGGAAGGTGTGTAATTTGAAAATTGTTTCCAGGAATTTCACGAAAAGTAGCAACGAATAGAGTAAGAATATATAAGTTCACTGTTTATGAAGTTAAAACATACGTAGTGTATCTAGTTTAGAATTTCTAATTATTGAGATGTGTAAAATACTATTCTCTATTATTTGATTTTTCAGATACGTACGAGAAAAAAGAGGAAATTCAGATATATAGGCTAAAGTAGTAATTACATCGTACCTTGTATGTTCTTGCATTAAGGGAATGCTTAAAGAGTACAAAAAAAAAAAAAAAAAAAAAAAAAAAAAAACAAAAGTGCAGCAAAAGCGGTAGCGCGCGTTTAGGCAAAAGCGGCGTAAGGCAAGCGGCAAGCGTGCGGCGCAAAAGTGGTGCGCAAAGTGGCGGCAAAGGTATGGCAAGGCAAAAAAAAAAGTGCAAAGGCAATTAGTGCCATCATGTCTGCTCTTCCTACATATTGTTTAATAAAATAATAATATACATATATATATATATATAGTTATATATATATATATATACATATATACATACATATATATATATATACATATATATATATATATATATATATAAATTCTTTAGATAGTAGACCGGTATTAAGCATCATACCTCTTGACAACTGTCAAAGTGGCCATAATCGTGATAATGATGCCTTCTTTAACCTCAAATATTCGTCATAACTTTTTGGCCGTAGAGAGCATCTCTACCTTTTTTTTGGGATAAATTCACCGAACAAATTTCAGCATTTTACTCTTTTGAATGATTTCTGAAGTACAATGATGAGTTCAGGTCTCACTGACACATTTTGATGATGACCATCATCTGCTGTGAAATGAATATTTTGTTGTGAAAGTGGCAGTTTTTGTATGCTTACTTTTCGGTGGCTGTTTCTTCTGAATTCTGAACGAAGCAATGTTGTGTGTGTGTGTGTGTGTGTGTGTGTAGAAGGGGGAGATTGTACATACCAAATCTACACTGGTTAGCTCTTACGCAAACAAAGGTATGGTTGTGTTGGGGAGTAATTCCATCACCGGGTTCTATGATGACTTCGCACTATTTACCAATTCAGTGAGGAGGCTTGAAGTTTTATTCACTACTTTTATTCTTGAGTAGGCTAGATGAAGTATTAATATTTACAAAACTACTATATACATATTGTTTCGATTAAAAGGATCAATTCTTTTGAGAAAGCTAGATGGCTATCCATCTTTACCGCTTATCTGCGATGGGCGCTGGAACGTGTGCTGGCGTTCGGAGTTCAACTTCATTGGGAAAAGAGAAGAGAAGAGCGAGAATTAAACGTCTCTCAGTTTTGTTCAGGAATAGGGGGTGCTGTGTGAACTATTATATAACCCTGATTCGTGGTGCTATCTATCGAGTAACCGAGGAACTGGTTTTACAGTACATTTGAAAATACGATTAATATTTTGACAATTAGCTGAAAAATCCTACAGAGTTTGACCCCTCCAAATAGAGCTGGTCTCCAGCTATACTAGAATTTGCAAAACTTCACTAATTATGTTTTATACTTTTCCAAAATAACTAATAACACAAAAATAGGGGGGAAATGAATTTCGAAACTTTTCAATATTTTACATGGAGCAAAATATGTAATCAATTTTTGAAACACTTTAACATATAGGAATGATAAAAATACTGATATAAAGCAACATGAAATGTAAATAAGCATATATAGAAAATGTAAATAACACAAGATAATATTGAGTACATGAAAAGAAAATAACATAGCATAAAATTAAATCCAACGAGTTTCACCAAATAATATCTATCTACATTTGATATTTAAATGGTGTTAACAGAAAAATGTTTTATCATATCAGCTTTTTGTATTCTAGAGCTTTTCCACAACCACTGATTTTTTTTCTCTTCTTGTTGTAAACTTTGCGATTTTTCGATTTTATTTCTTCTATGTTCTTCTTGGCATCTTTTCTTTGTAATTCTTTTCTTCTTCTATATTTATAAATGCATAAAACTGGACTTTCAGACAATACTTTCTTTAACTTTCCGAATGCTTCTTTTTGTTGTGTTCCAAAAAAATGGGTTTTCTTTCCTTATGAAGTCGCGTAATGGTTTCGTAATTTTCGAGTAATCTTTGGTGTATTTTCGGAAATATCCTATTAATCCTACAAAACTTTGCCCTTTCTTTACGGTCGTTGGTTCTAGAAACTTTGCAGCTGCTAACGTCTTTGCAACTGAGGACTTGATAGTTCCATTCTCTACTATGTGATCTAAAAATTGAACTTTTCGCATTAGGAACTGACACTTCTTAAATTTTATCTCCTGACCATATTTCTTTGCAACTTCGAACACAATTTGAAGTTTTGGAGTCCTTCCTTTTCATCTTTTGCTGGAACAATAAGGTCATCCATATAGCTTACTAAAATTGTTTAACGGGTAAGGTCTCTGTAAATGCTGGTGACAAATCTTTGAAAAACATCTGGGCTCGTGCTCAACACAAAAAGAACTTTGTTGAACTCGAACTGACCATCTAGAATGATAAAAGACGTGAATTTTCTGTAATTTTCATCAACGTTGACGTGGAAAATACCGTTTCGTAAATCTAACGTGGTGTAAACTTTTGCTTTTTGTAGTGTATCTAAAACATTTTCGGTGAAAGGTAAAGGAAATTTATCTTTCACTAGATCCTAGTTGAGTTTTCGGTAATCGACGCACATTCTCGATGTTCCATATTCCTTTTTAACCATTACGACTGGATTGGCGTATTCTGATGATCTTGGGCGTATGATGTCTTCTTTGAGCCATTCTTCTATCTGTTTATTTACTTCTTCTCTTTCCGTAAATGCTACTCGGCGTGGTAATTGACAAACTGGCTCATCATCCTTCAAAATAATTCGCATGGTGACGTCGGGGCTTGCCGTCTTTTAAAGCTTGTAGTTTTCTATTTCTATCATTTTCGTTTCTTTTTTAACTCAGGATCTCCTATGTGATTCAGTTCTACTTTTTAAGGTTTTCCGCTAGTATCTGCATCAGGAAAAAATGCTTGATTTTTATACTTAATAAATTCTGCACCATTCTTCGTAAAGATGACTGATGCTCGTTCTGAAATATCTGAACCTATGACTGCTTCGAACTTCAGTTTTGTTGCAAGTACCACATTATAAGTTAATGTATAGTTTTTTCCATCCATCTGAAACTCTTGTTCGAAAGATCCTATCGCAGTGACTTGAGCTTCATCTATGCCTGTTAAGAGAATTTTATTTTTCTCTAGTTTCGTTGGATCGATGATTCTTCTGCTAGTATTTTCTCTTAGTAGACTGACGGTACTTGCAATGTCGATAAGCGCAGTGATTTTCTTGTATCCAAACATTATTTCCATGGTGTGTAGACTTTCTTGATTGATAGAGGTATAGTGCCGTAGGCTTGCTTGTTTCTCTCTTGAAATTCGTTGTTCTCTTCGGCAGGCTTATATTTGGATCTTTCGCTGAATCGTTGAATCTTCTAAACCTGAAGTAATTCGTTTGAGCGTGTGTTTTCGTGATTTTCTTCATAACTTCCATAACTGGAGGATTGAGATTCGTAAGGTCTATTGTAATTCGTGGTCCCTGCAACCTTCCTACTTGATCTGACCTGCTCGAATTTTCTTGGCGATTCAAATTGTAGAATTTTTTCTGAAGCTCTGAAATTTTGTTTGCCCCTAAAATTCGTATTGACTGACTTTTGATTTAGTGATCTCTTGATGTCTTCGTACTCTTAAAATTTTTCTGCTAACCCGTTTGGTCAATTTATCGTTGTCCATTCGTCTAGAAAATGTTGCTTGAAGTCGGTAGGAGCTCTACGTTTCATTTGATCTGAGATGATCAGTTTTCTTAACTTTTCAAAAGATTCGATTTTTAACCCTGATGTCCATCAGTCGAAATATGTTGCAAGTTCGTAATAAAAGTCAGTCTAAGTATGGCTAAAACTTTTTGTTGCGTGGTAAATAACTGACGAAACTTATCTGGCGTTAATTTAAATCTTTTTAGCAGGAGCTCTCTTACGTAGTCGTAGTTGTTTGCTTTCTCCTCTGGTTCACTTGCGACGATGTGAGAAATTTCAGAAGGTAAGAGTCCTAACAAATATGAAACCCAATGTTCTTTTGGAATAGTTAAACGTTGCTCTTAACATTCGAATAAGATTAAGAATAAGATAATATCCTCTTTAACTTCATATTTATGGAGAAATTTAAATATTTCCTTGTCTATAGTAATTCTGAACTGACAATTTTGTCGATCGTTGTGTGTAATTTGAGTTGATTTTCTAATTTTAATTGCTCTAGCTGGGTTTCGTGTTGATCTTGACTTTGTTTCTCTTCATACTCTTGTTTTCGTTGTGCTTCGCAAAAGTTTCAAGGCACAACTTTTCTTTCCATTTCTTGTATTCGTTTTGCTTCGGCAAGAGTTTCTAAACGCAACTTTTCCTCCATTTCTTCTTTCATTTTTTTGCTGTTCTATTATACTCGTAAGAAAATTTTTTGTGAAATCCTCATCATGTTCAGTATCTTCAATGTTTCAGTCCCTTAGTCTAACTGACATTCAAGAATCAGGCTTTAGATCTAATTCTTCCGCGAGGATAAACATATCTTCCTGACTTCTTTTAGCGAGGTACGACATTTTGGTTGACAAGGATGAGAGTTGAAAATATAGAAGGATCGTTAGGGTAACCCGGGGGGTGCTTCACCCAGGTTTACCAAAAACAGTAAACTCCATGGGAAAGAAAAAAAAACCACTAGGGTGCCTCGAGGTCATGATGCCCGTACTTGTAGAAGGGGGGGGATTGTACATCCGAATCTACACTGGTTGGCTCTTATGCAAAGGTATGGTTGTATAGGGGAATAATTCCATTACTGGGTTCTATGATGACTTCGTACTATTTACCAATTCAGTGAGGAGGCTTGAAGTTCGTGCACTACTTTCATTCTTGAGTAGGCTAGATGAAGTATTAATATTTACAAAACTACTATATACAGATTGTTTCGATTAAAAGGACCAATTCTTCGAAGAAAGATAGATGGCTATCCAACTTTACCACGTATCGGCAATGTGCGTTGGAACGCGCGCTGGCGTTCGGAGTTCAACTTCATTGGGAGATGAGCAGAGGAGAAGAGAGAGAACTAAACGTCTCTCAGTTTTAGGCAGGAATAGGGGTTCGCTGCGTGAGCTATCACATGACGCTGATTCGTGGTGCCGAGGAACTGGTTTTACAGTAAATTTGAAAATGCAATTAATATTTTGATAATTAGCTGGTAACTCCTATATATATGTATATATATATATATATACATAAACACACACACACATATATAATATATATACACATAAACACACACACACACATATATATACACACATAAACACCCCCATATATATATATATATATATATATATATATGCGTGTATGTGTAGTGATTTTCCCTTAAATTTAAGTGATTTCCATCCATAATGAATTACCATAGTAATGCGTTCATCGTTGTTTTGTGATCCCATTCCTTTTAATCTTTCAATTTAGGCAATGACGTGATTTCCAAAAAGGCGAAGATGAGCATTTCTCATACTCTGAACTAACAAGGATATTCATTCTCTTACCATCACTTAGACTTCTTGAAAAATACTTAAAAATCCCCGTTACCCCGATTAAAAATACACCGTGATCTGTGTAATCCAGAAATAAACAGGGAAAAACTCTAACACTTTTCATCCAGAGTGAGTAGACGTGTGCCGCCCGTCATTGTTCCTGGTTTATCTTTTTTCCCTCTGGTGTGAACATAAGATAAATTCGTAATTCACTCATTTAAAGTTTCTTTTTTGTGCAAAGACTGTCACAACTTAAGTACAAAATGTTTTCAACGTAATATTTCCAAAGTACGGAAATATTATTATAAATAGCCTGCCAGATAGTTCCCCTGGCCGTAAGAGTTGTTAATTAAAATGGAATTTTCCTTCTTTGTTCACGAGAGGGAAAGGCGCTTGATAATAGCGAGGTACTTAATAATGTCGAAGCTCTTTAAAGACCATCTAGGACAAGACGTAATTGCAGAGAAAGTGGATGATTTCCTCTTAGTTGACGTGGAATTGAAAGAAACAACCAACACGGTATATCACCGTCGTCTTTCAAAGCACCAAATGCGAACCATTATAGCTGCCAATGTTGAACTTTATTCTAACAGCAATGAAATGCGGAGAAAAATGTATGGACAACGAATGCGCTATCATGTGGAGAAAAAAAGAAAATTTCCGAACCGATATGTTGAACTTATGTTATTTATAATCGAGGGGCCTCAGTAATTTTCACCTATCGACTAGAACCATATTATTTTTTATGTGTGTTGTAATGTCACTAAAGTGTGTGGGACTTAGTGGCAAAAATAATGGCTAAAGAGGAAATTCACGATGCTAGGGATATATATTTTTAGAATTAAATATATATATCCCGAGTTTTATCGAATTTAGAAAGATGCTTAAAATGGTTTTTTTTTTATATATATATATATTTTATGTGATAATAGTCAATAGTGTTTTGATTTTTACTACTGAAATTTTTAGAAACTGTTAAGAGTTTTCAATTATGTTAAGAAATAATTGTTGAAAATGTTGGAATTATTGATACTTTTAAAAAAAAATTATGGTTGTTCATTGTATTTTTGATCGTAGAGGCTCTCAATGAGTGTTATCTAAGTTTGGATCTGACATATATTATTCAAATCTTTATAAAAATAAAATCATTTAAATATTTTAATAATTAGACTAAGAGTCGGCATACAATGTAAGATATTTTTATTGCTATTACGGCCAAGAAGGGTAATCGACAATAATAACCCAAATGTAACCATAGAAAATGATAATGAGAAGAGGGAAAATAACCTTAAAAATCATAAAATAGGGGAAAAAAAGCACTAGTACTTCACAGACTGATGATAGTTTCCAAAACACTTAAATGAAGCCAATTGGGAAGATTTAGAATTTACCAGTATTCAGAAGAACATAGAAGTTCATATTAACAATGTTGTTAATGACATCTCTAACATTACTGACACTGAGGTACCGTCAGGACTAAAAATGCCCAATAACATTGATAGCATTGTAGAAAATGTTAATGCAACTAATGCCCGAATTCCTGCAAACACCTCATATATTAAAACTGATGTGCCATTATATGTAGCTCCTAATGTTAAGTTAAAGGAACTGCATATTATTTCTTTTGATTCCGACAATGGAATTAAAATGGAATTTGGTGAATTTACTATGATCAGACATGTAAGTAAAATAACAAAGAGGAAGAATAGAACTTGAAAAATATACCTAAAATGTTTGAAAGGTTCTGTGTTAAACCAATTTATTAATTCTAGTTTGCATATTTCTCATTTTGTTTTCTGTGTTCTAATTGAAAATATTCTGTAATTAACTTAGCAGATTTCTCTCAACATAAATTTACCCAGAATAAGAATCTAATACAATATTTTCGTAAAAAGCTAAATTGTGGAAGATAGTTGGGACTTTTACCTCAATTAATATCAGAAAGTTTAACAGATGGGCTACCTCAGGCAAAGTAATAGAAATTCACATAATTCAGTAATAAGACATTAGATATAAATCCAATTCTTTTATTTAAGGTTCAGTTATGATGAATACTTAGTAAACGGTCTTTCTTTTTGTCTACTAACCCTCTACTTGCTTGGAATCTATAACTTGATTTTAGGGCAGGCACTCAGTCGGATTCGTGAGAGTTTAATCAGAGAGGTTGAAGGTTCGAGCAATAAATTTGACTTTTTATCTAAACAAGATCGCTCCACAAAGAGCCCTTAATCAAAGTCGGTCTGCTACAGATAACCACATTCAAAATATGCTATATGACGGCTTCTACCTCTCTCTCTCTCTCTCTCTCTCTCTCTATTCAATTCTGCTTCGTTTTCATATTTCTATTCAATCCATTCAAAACACACTTTATGTTAATTTTATTTGCACAATCATACTTCATTTGGTTGGAAAGGAGCTGGAAATTCAAATATAAAACCAGAAAATAAACCTAGATGTTAGTTAAGGAGAAGTAAACGAACAACCCACATTACAGAGCAACGTTCGTTACATCCATTAAACCAACTTACCAAAGAGCAAAATATAAAACTAATAGAAAAGAAAGAACGTTGTAAGAAGAAGGAAAAGAAACGTAAAGAAAATTACATACTTGAAATCCATTAAAAAAAGTGACTTTAGAACACGAAACCTTTTATTATTCCAACCAAACATCGATCGAATCACCCACCTCACCATCTACCGAGTTCTCCCTTACCTCTGCCACATTTTCAATTTCTCATTTTCCTACGCTTCCAAGCGAAACCCCCGAAAAAGAATATTATCCAACGAAGATGCTATATCTATCCCTCCAAAGCTGATTACCATCTACGTCTTCCCTCATTCGAGTCACAAAACCTGTTGCTCGCGTGTGACCTCCGAAGGCAAGGTAGTAGTCAGACAGTCACTCATACGCTCTCACAGACACAGTATGGCTTGCTCAGCGGTCGCTCTGTCCGTGGCGACCGTCTCGGCCGTGGTCGCCCTTACCTGCACGTCCATCGCTTTCGGTACAGACAACTGGTACGAGGTACGAGTGAATCCCGATGGAAATGAGAGACTAGCCAGCTTGCAGGAGTTCGAGTCGGATTTAAGGTACTATAGCAGGGATGAAGGTATATTCAGAATATGTTTCCCTGATAAGAGACCGAAAGGAGGTAAGCTTGTGTTTTTGCGGTCTTTTTAATTAGATGAAAGACCGGCTGCTATTTTGCACTGGCCATTTTCCTAGTAATGTGGGTTTTAATAACGTAGCAGTAATTACTTGAAGAAACTTTATTTATGAATAGATAAATGCTATAAAGACGATTCTTTTTTCAAAGTTGTTGTTTTAAAGATTAAGAAAAATATCCATTGAAAAATTATTTATAAAGCACACAATTATTTATACAGCCCAATTTATATATATATATATATATATATATATATATATGTGTGTGTGTGTGTGTGTGTGTGTGTGTGTATGTATGTATATATATGTATGTAAATGTATATATATATGTATGTATATAAACTTTATTTTTTGTTTGACCAAATAAAAAAGCTGTTTATTTTAATTAATTTGTCTCATATTTAAATTCCTTTTACATCTCAAGTAATGGGGCATGGTATATCTCTTAAAAGCGTTAAAATTGAGAAACTTTAGTCTCAAAAAATCTAATTTGTACAATCACGTATCTTAGATCATTGGGAAAGATCAATATGTGAATAGTTTCGGAAAGATTTCTTGAAATTCAAAATATAAGTAATGAAAATAAAAACGTTGTTTCGTTGGGGATATAATTTGCTAAGCTATTCAAGATTCCTTCATTAATAACAAAATTTCATCCGAGAAACTGGGTCCTATTAAAGCAATGCATTTATTTTAAAATCAGAATATTTTCACTTAAGGTTTTTGTCTATAAAATATTGATGGTTGTTAGGTCTGTTTTCCTTTGGATGGAAGCTATTCATTTGTTGCATAGTGAAAAGTCAATGTTTTTGCAACCAGTCAAATTAAATTAATATTATTAAATTACATTTAGATTAATGCTTATATAATCTTCTACTTACCTCAATAATAAATATAGAATCTCAAATTTTGAATAAGTTTTGTAGTGTAAAACTTTCACAGGGTCAAACAAAGTAGGAATTGCAGGTTAAATCGTATAGGAAAAAAATCATTTAAACTCAGTGTAAGAGAATCACTGAAAAGGTAAAAAATGGCATTGTTGTGAAGGACGTGATATGAAAATCGAAGATTTTTAAGTAAAAAAGCTAATTTTATTCAAAGCAAGCGAAGTAGGATGTCTAATATTAAATATACTTCACTGTCTTACTTTAGCGTATCCAAAATACAAATTAGATATACATATTATTAAATATTTAATTCAATTTTGAATTCTGTTTTTGGTTTTGTATAATTAAGACAAAATTATTTTTAAAAGTCAATGAAATTATTGAACCATTCAATAGAAATATTCCTTCTCTATTGCTCAATATGCTTGGAAATATTTCACACGCTTTTTTAACAGGCCTCTACAAGAACTCTTTTTGCTTTTTCTTTTTTCTTTTTTATGCCTGTTCACTTTCTGGTTTCAAATAGCTACTTTTGATCAAATGATATCATTAGGAAATAATAATTTACATCGTTAAATCTTTCAACATACTATAAATTGTTTTTCTATAAAATATTTCACGTTTTTCTTCAATATTTTTTTAAAAAGAAAAAGATTGGAATATGTATGTAGGACAAAATTGAATGTATGTTTGTAAGATCTAGTGATCTAAGAAAAAAAATACTGTTTGGAAATTCAAGTATTTCTTTCTTAATCATTCCTTTCTTGATCGAATACCCTATTCAATTTTGAAAATATAAATTACAAAAACCAAAAAGTATGATGGACTTTTATATATTTTTAGATAACCCTATTTATGATTAATGATCTTTTTTTTATGATGATGAAAAGATTTATGCAAAATTAGATAAGTTTTCCACATTTATTTTCTCTACATCCTAGTTGCTTAATTATTTTCATTTTTGCATTTATTTTAAAAAATTTTAAACATTCGTGATATTTTCACACTGATTTTTCAAAAGAAGAAGCTAATATTTAATTTGAATTTCCCCCGACTTGTTTCAATTCTTCGTTACTTTTTAATGGATATTTGTATTATATGTTACCTATAGAGCAGAGAGAATATTTCTGTAGAATTCAGTCCTGTAATCAACTTTACGAATTACCGATTTTACAATCAAATGTTGAATATATATTTTTATAGATCGATACACAGCTTCGTTTTCTGAGTAGATATTTTTCAAAACAAAAATTTATTAATTAACACCCAATGATATTCAAATAAAGTACGATAAAACTTAATTTTGTAATATAATTCTTCAATAATATTTTTCATTAATAAAATTTGTTGATATTTAAAATTTTACTTGAAATTCTTTTTTTGTGAAACGCTATAAAATTTTTCATCATAATTTTTACAATAAATGAACCAATTTTTTAAAGTTTAAACGGTTTGTTACTTGTATTATATATCGAGTTTATAATCAAAATCTTAAAAATAAATTACAGTCATTGAAATAACTTTTTAGTTAAGATACATTTATCATGCATAAGTTTATTTTCATTTTAAGAATGCTTATATATTCGATCAATTATACATTTTTTGACATTTTTAACGTATTTTCTAATTACGATAGTTAATTGTAGTAAAATAAAAAAAAATGAAACAATAATTGCTATTTTTGAAATCACTAATCAATTTCAGTTTGATGTAATATTGGCATCAAACTGAACAGGTTTTTGTTACCAAATACATTTTTTTAAAATTGTGGTAATGGAATCAAGGACAACAGTTTCGATTTCTCTATCTCTCTCGGCATGATTAAATAAACAAAAATCAATAACTAGAAATCCCTGCACTAGACAAAAGAATTGAAAAATTGTCACTTGTTTCTACAAAAGTAAACGTGCAGACATTTCGGTGAAAAAGACTGGAATTAAAATTGACTAGTGAAATTCTCCGAAAGTAGAACGTGGGTATACAAGTAAGTTTTCTTCTGGCAATGAGTACAAAATATTGCATGAACGTTTTCAGATAACTGAACCGCAAGAGGAGTTTAAAAAAAAAAAAGTCTAAACAAACGTGTCAAAAACCGTCTGCGGTATTCAAAAGAATTTTGAATTCATTTCATTAACATACTAAGAACGAGGACACAATTGTTTTGGATACTAGTAACACCATTTGAATTTTTTTTCCCAAATGGAAAGAATTGTATTGTTTATAATATGTATTAAGTAGTTAATATATAAATACATTCTTTAAAATAAATATTACAATTTAAAGAACTAGAGCATGAGATAAACAAAGGTATTTATAGTTATGATATTGTGAGGAAAATGATTGTTAAAAATTTTTTAGACTTGTTTTGGCGAATCTCTCTCTCTAATGTAACCATTGAATCGTTAAAAAATTAATTTTTATTCTAAAAATATATATTTCAAGATCGAAAAAGTAGAACACATTTAAAAGTTAGATAGAATAAAAATATACTGTTTAGTATTTGTGTTATTTTTATATGATTAAAATTTGCAAATTAATACTTTCATTTGATTTTTAATAGGATTTTATCATTATAATAAATAGATTTAGATGTATTTGATATTATCTATATATATATATATATATATACTTAAAAAAAACTTCGAATAATTACAAATAGAAACGACGTAATCTGTTTGAGACATTATGTTTACGCAGAAGTTCGAAATTACACCAAATTTGGTGTTGAATCAATTTTATAGTGATTTATTACATTGAATATTTTTTGATTTATTTTTTTCTAATCTCATGTGCAAATATGTTTTCAATTTGTTGATTGATTTTAAGTATCTTGCCCACATGTTTAATTTCTGTTCGCTTCTTTATGCTCATTCTTTGCAAAATCTGTATTAAAGATTATCTTTTTGTTACACCTCACTTATTTAAATTATTTTTCTTTTCTTTTGGTATAATATTTTATTTCGGATTTTTTCTAAAAAACAGTACCTAAGATTTTAAAAACAAATAAAATCGAAATCAATTTGACAAACATTAAAAAATATTAATTTAATGTTTGATGAATATTCTGCAAATGTAATTCTTTTAAAAATTATACTTGAGTAAGATAATATAAAATTCACCCTAATTTTCAGTTTAATTTTATTGTTGTATATTTTGGAATTTAACTCAAATTTTCATGTGTTGTGTGTTACTTTATTTATTTATAAACTTCCTTTTAACCAATAATCTTTTCTAATGAAGAACACATTAGATGCATCAAGTTTTTAATGTTCGATTGCCAATTAAAATAAAACTTAATTAGAATCTAATCAAAACTTGTTTCAATTATATGACAATTTTCATTGTAAAAATTCACATTCAATGAACAGCTCGTACCTTCAACTCATTACCTCCTTCTGGCTCCTGTCCCCCAGCCATTTTGATTTCTCTTGAATATAATATTAATCCTATGAAATTCCTACTTTCGTTCGCAATTCTAAACTATTTTACCTATTTGAATGCAAAAAAGTTCGCCCGAAAGAGCAAAAAAAAAAAAAAAAAAAAAAGTTTCTGAGAAATTAAATTTTTTCTCCGATTTTTTAGAAATTCTTTAAAATACTTTTTAAATGCCGGAAAACTCACAAATGAATCATTAAAATGGCATAAAAAAATTTGTAAGAATAGGAGGGAGGGAGAGGAACGTAATCCCTCAGAAGCCTTCATTATTTTTTGCTATTTCGAATGTAATTTTTTGTATAAATAGGTTAAAATAGCTTAGGTTTGAGCAGGAAAACAGATATTCCATAGGAAACAAAATCAAAATGGCCGATAGGTGGGAGCCATTAAATATGAATTTGTAGATTTCATGCATATGAGTTTACAAATATCATTTATAAAGATGTTATGTGATAATCAATAAGTAATAATATATTTTTCTAAACTTGAAGCTTTTTTGAATATTATCTTCCCGCGTGGTCAAAATGTGCAGTTCATTCGTATATATATATATATATATATATATATATATATATATATATATATAATGCACAGTTTTTTTTTTTTATTTCACTTGAGACTTTGTTCTTGAGATCCAATGTCATGTGTCGATACGCTCTTACAATTTAGAATGAATTATCTCCAGCGTACTTTTCTTTTTTATTCTTTTTCTTCGAATAACTTAAAAATCGTACCGAAAAATATACTTTATAAACAATATTTTACATACAGTTTTTTTTTTTTAATTTTAATTGGAATGTCGTTCTTGACTAGGGAATTAAAAGCGATTTTCTAATTTTAAGGATGAACATTATTTTACACGAATTTTACAAATGCAGCACTATTTTCGGAATATTGAAATAAAATAGTATTATTCACCTTAATTTTCTTTCGTTGAATTTTATGAGTAGAGTCTTATTTTATGGCAGAACACACAGAATGATTTCTTTATATAAAAGACTATTTTTTTAATTGCTACTTTTTTGAAATATACAGTGTTGTAGTTTTTTAAATCTTTTCTGTAATGTTTCCATAAATAGAAATAATAAGCTTATTTGCACCTTTTGGAAAAAGCTTTAATCTAAAATAATAATTTCCCAGACTTAAGGAAAAAGGATTCCGAAAACTTTCAAATTGAAAATGGAAAGAGACTTCATAATTTTAAAATTTATTCCTAACCTATCTTTTCTGCCTATGTATAAGATATGCTTTGTATACGAGAATTATATAAAGTACGGATTGCATGTCTCAGTTCATTTTAGAGTAGACAATCTCGAATTTCATTTTGCCCTATAATTATGCTAGCCTCTAATTCTTTAGCCCTCCATTTAAAATTTTCTTTTTTTCTACTGGTGTATTTGAAATTATACATTCATCAGTTTCCGTTACTTTATTTATTACATCTTTTTCCGCTGAAAATTTAAAATTAATATCGTGTATCATCATACCATGTATTTTAAAATTAATACCATGCACCATTGTATTATTTTTTTCAAAATATGAACGAATAGCATCATAAAATATCTTGCATTTTGTCTTTATCAAACACGTAACATTCCAAAATCCTCACCTGACCCTGATCGTAGATTTTTGAATCATGAAAAATATTATAAAAAGTATATATAGAAATAGTCAAGGATGTTTTTAAAACATTAGATTGTTATTTCTTAACCACACACAGTTACTAATGTATAATTGAGCCTTTTTTTTTTTTTTTTTTTCTTTTCCTTTTAAAACTATTTCTTCTATTTTGCAATAAAACTAGATTGGAATCTTCAATAACCTATTTATGAGAAGCTAACATTCCTTAAATAATTTGGTCAGCGGTTTTTATTTTACTGATCTGCGAAAAAGGGAAGAGCTTCATTTCGAAACAGTTCACGATTTTTTTTTTTTTTTTTTAGAGATTAACGAGTTAATAGCACGTTTTGTTTTGGGATAACTTGAACAGTTAAAGATCTGTGACCTCTTTACGTGCCTGAATCTGTTTTAAAAGGTATCTTAGATCTTTGTTTTTTTTAAAAAAAAAATTGTTTTATTTGTTTCTCTCAAATTATCAGTAGCATTTGACACAATTTTTGAACATTCGAAAATCATCTGCTTGTTTCGAAAAAACTAGAATTTCAAGATGTCCTAAAAGTTTGAAACCTATTTAAGTTTTGAGTTTCGAAAATTTACAGGAAGAAGATGATACGTTAAAGTATAATTCACAATGAAATAACTTTTTTATCGTAAATAAATCTATAAATAGCATCATAAAGCAAGTAAATGAATTACAGTAACCGCTCTTTGATTCTGCATTCGAAGGTTCGATACCTCCTGTATTGCGGCACAGATCAAGTCGATCGTTTTCGGATTTTTTCGAGTGGATTCCGGTTTAGTTTTTCATCTGGGCTCACCAAACTTAGAAAACTCATAAAAAGCCTAAATACAGGAGGTAGAAAGGATGAAAAAGACGGAGCCATGAAAAATGAAAATTAAGTCTGGTGAGAACAGACTTCTGATGCATTTATGAAATCTGCCGATTTTAATAAAAAATACAACTTTAAAAAATTTAATATTTGTGCATAATTCTTCAGATATGTTTTTTAAAGAGATCCGAATCACGGAAGTAACTTGATCTTAGATGCTATGATGTATAAAAATATAATTCTTAATTAATTTTTAACGTAATTAAATCTATAAATAACTTCTCAAAGCAAGAAAATGAATTACTACTTGCTTCGAAGATACCAGATTTCAAGATATCTGAAAAGTTTGATACTTATTTCAATTTTGAGTTTAGAAAATTTACAAGAGGAGGATATATAAAAGTATAATTCATAATGAAATAATTTTGCGTAGTAAATAAATATTCTCGTATAAATAGCATTTTAAAGCAAGAAATTGAATGAGAAATACTACTGACGAAGCTTAGCTATTTAATTATTAGTAAAGTCGTGACAAAAAGAAAATTTGGATTCACAAGTTAGCCACTAAAAGAACAAAAAGTAAAGCGGTAAACTAATCGTAATTGACTCGAGATATGAGTTTACGGTGATTGGTTATCACTTTATACTTTCTGAACGTTGCGTGTTCGGTATGATTTCAGTTAAATGAAATCATTAACTTCTCTCGTTGACAAACATTTGTCATATTCAGCAAATTTAGAGTATTGTTATATGATGTGTTTTATAGTTATAATTTCTAAAGTAATATCATTACAGAAAGCAATATTGTATTAAAAATGTTTAAATAAGGAACTTTATATTCATTCAATTACATTTTGTTGTAAAAAAAAAACTTTGAAATCTTACCTAATTAAGAATTGTTACCTTTTAAAACTATATTGTAGGACAAAAATTACATAAACGTAAATCACACCTATGACAGAAACTATGTTAATTATATAAAAAAAAATTAACAAATAATTATATAAATAACAATTTGTGGATTCGCTGATTCTTTCAAAATTGTTTGTATTCTTATGAGCTAAGCGAAAGTTCCAATAAAACACATTAGTAAAAATAAAATTGTGTAAGAATATTTTATACATTTCATTAGGAATAAAGACAAATAAAAAAAATTTATTTGATGCCGTCAGAATAAACGGTAAATAAAAATTTCGTACAAACATTACAATAAAATTATTTTTTAAGTAAACTTCGTTCTAAAATAGAAAGTATTAGCGCAAGATTTTAATATTCTCATATTAAAACGAAAAGAAATCAACAGTTTGCTATTTACAAATTTACGTAGACAACAATGGTCTTTCAAACTGAGAAATTAAATATTTCACGTACATCCGAAAACCATAACGTTTAACACCACCTTTTTTTAAATTAATGGAACAATGGCATCTGATGGTCGTCTTTTTGCATCAATATGACTGGAAGGTAGGGAAACACGCGAATACAGTTCTTGCATGGCAAAATTTCCTAAGTCAACGAACCATAGATTTTGACCCAAGAAATCTTCCTGACATCATTATAACGGAGTTGTTTCACATCATCTTTCTTTTCCTCATATTTTACGTCTTCGTATTCTTATTTTGAAAAGTTAACGGTTGGTATTTGCTTATGTTGATCGAGGTTGACTGAACATTCGTCTTCTCCTGGCAAAGATCAACTTTTTTTTTATATATTTAAAAATGAACCTGTCAGCAAGAATGCCTATCAATGACGTAATTGTGTTCCGTTTCTGTTTTGTTCTTTTTATATCTTATATTATGCAAAAGTCAAAATTAAATTTACTGAACAGGAAATTGCAGCTCGTGGGCATGTGTTTATTATACACGATGGATATTTTTTGAATAAGAATTGATGAATATAATACTAATATCCTCAAGGCGAAATAGTTTCCAACAGTTTCATCTTCTTTTGTTCTTAGAATAATTACGCGCTTGAACTGTTAAGAGTTGCTAGAAGACGGTTTTTATTCTTTTCCCAACATCTGCCAGCAGCAAATAAAAGCAAAAAATTCTTTTCGTAACATTATGTTAGAAAAATTATAACTTTCAGAGTTAAATCTCAGTTTCCTTTATTGAATTGTGTATTGTTCACTACCTTTTGAAACTACTTCAGAAAAATTACTACAAATACACATCACGATTTCCGCATTTTTTTTTTTCAATCGGAGTAGCGATAATTTCTTTCTAAGTAATGATCATTTTTAAGTTAAAAGTTCATCGTACTTTCTAATCACTTTCTCTCATGCGAAATTCCAAAAAGTCGAATGACCTTGTTTTTTTTTTTATTAATTCACTTTCCTTCATTTTTAATTACGTCGAAAGCGTAAAATTTTTTTATTTTTTCGACATTCCAGATCATTCGAATATGTTGTAATTTAGAGTTAACGAGGTAGACATGAAGAATATGAAAAACTTTTTTGATATATATTATTGAGAAAATTATACGAATCAATGAACTGGAGTAGCCATTTTTTATATTTTTAAATACTTTCAATCATCATACTTTGATCATCATAATTATTAATGATATACGAGAGGATACTCTAAGACTTTTATTATTACTAAGAAATAACCGAGATAAACAGATAAAATTTTTTTTTATTCTGAATATTAATTCATCCTTACGAGTATAATGTTGTAAATTACAGCTATAAATGTTGATTTGTTTGATTTCAGAAAATCGTAGATTGTAGTAATACACAGTATGGAGGAGATACAGAGTTCAATTTGCAGAATTTTAAAATGACGGCCTTCGAAAGGTCAAGAAACGCTGGATGAAATATATAATTCTGGATGGTGACAATAGAAAGAGACTTAAGAATAATAAATAAATAAAATAAGTTTCTATTTCGATTATTTTTAATAACAATTGAAACTTTGCAATTCCCCGGATGATAATTCAAACTTTAGGATATTGCGGGTTACTTCAGTCTGTGGCTTCCTGAAATAAACGAAAATCAACTTTAATAATTGTAATTATCAACGTAATGTACATAAAGATAAATTAATACGTAGAATTTTAACCAGATATCTCGGTTATTTCTTAGTAATTATTAAAATTCGGACATATTTTCATTGTGGGTAATAATTGTTGAGTTAATTTATAATTACGAGTCTTCACCATTAAGTTTTTAATATCCTTTTATACAATTCAATTTTCCCAAAAAATATTAAATATGCATATAATTATGATAGCTATAACTATAACAACTATGATAGAAAATGCTTTATTAATTTTTGCTATGCAAAACTTTATAACTTAAATAAATTTTATTCATAACATTCCTTGATAACGTTCAACTGCAATTTGCCGCAGTTATAGTTTCACAAGTAATGGACGTAATCTTTTAAAATTTAACGATTTTTTTTGATTTTTTTAAATTTTGAATTGCGGAAATAAGAACTATTAAGATTAAAATTATGTTTGCGAACAAAAATAATATTCATACTAAACATTTAAGGCTTTATTATAATTTTTATAAACTTCTTAATCACAGAAGGGAAGTAAAACATCTTTTTTTTCCCCCACTCTTTAAGGATTTAAAAGTTATAGAAAAAAAACTGTTAGATAAAAACAAACTATTGCCTATTATGTTATTTAATATTTTTGTTATCGTATATACATGAAGGATTTGATTTATTCATTATGTATGTATTCAGTTTTAAATTTTAATTTTAAATGAAAGAATTTTTTTTTATTATTTGAGAAAAATAATCAATACTAGTAAATTAACATAAGTTTGGTTTCTATTCTCATATCGGAAGCGTAGATACTGGCTAAGAAAGAGTTATTTAATGTAAAATTCGAAAATAAGTGTGATAAACAACATTGTTATTATTATAAAAGGATTTTTCGCCTTAAATATGTACCATCCACATTCTTTCCCTAGCATTTTATTTTAAGAACTTATTATTTCCAAAAATCACATTACATATAACACAATAATATCAACTCGTAGATGTATGAAAATAAAATTTAAATGTTATTTTTGTGCATTTGAAAGGTAGAAAGAAAACCATATTCAGAGTAAAAGTTAAGTGAAAAACTTAAGAACGTTTTTATTAGTTGTGTTGAGATAAATTTTTATTTACTTAATTCTGTTCCAACTTCTTCAGGTATTAAGATAACCGAGACCTTAAGCAGTTTTAAATAGTGCATTTGTTTTTATTTTGCTGTAAAAAATTATGAGGCGCTTCACTGATTCCAAAAATATATTATTTATAAAAATATGATCAGTAGAAATCCAGGAAATTGAAATGAAAAATTGTAACAAACGGGCCAAGTTATAGTGAAAAATAACTGCATTTGAATTTTTCTCAGATAATGATTTTGAGAATTTTGATACCTCAAATCCGCAAAATCTTCTTCATTCATAGTATTAATACTTTTCACATTATCAAATGAGGTTATTCTACATGCAGAAGACCGCGTTAGCTTTGTGGCCAAGGTCCGCGGCTGGTGTTGTTTCCGTCTAGTCGTGGGTTCGTTTCCTGATGTTTCTAAAGACCCATCGCGTAGCGGCACTGATTCACGGAAAATCTGGTCCAGATCCCAAATCCTCTTGTTGGCATGGTGTGGAAGTTTGTAGTGAGTGCCAGCTTAGATCTCGTCTCTTGACTGAGGTACAAAATTATGTTCCGTTTTCAGTGTGGATTTTATGCGAGATGTACTTAAAGGTAAGATCACGACTTACAAATATATGTGCTGCTCATACATAATTATTTATGTATATAAATTAGATTTTATTTACTTAAACAAATATACAGATATCTCATGTTAAAAAATGGCATCCATTGCTTTAAATTTAAGAAAGTGATGATTATTTAAATTTTGTACAACATAAGCTTCCTTTTCCTTGTCCAAGATGTCTGAATTACCTTAACCTGAAGTTATCTCCTAATATAATTTTGCAAGTGCGAAAATAACTACATGAAGCATCTTAAGTTTAATAATTATGGACTGAATTATAATTATTCTGCAACTTTTGACCTACATTTCCCTGAATTAAAAAAAAAAAAAATTGGGCTGTGTCTTTAGTATCATAATAGACTAATTTGTTGTCCTCATTTTTGCTTCCTTTTTTTTTTTTGTGAAGGTTACATAATCATTTTAATTGTTTCATTGTGAGTTCTTCTTCAGGAGAAAGTAATATGCTTTCTTTGTTGCTGCAGACGTGTTAAGAACGAGATAACTCTAATAGTAACGCCACAAAAAGAGGACAAATGATAGAAAAATAATGAGTACTTAAAAGGTTCTGTTTTAAAGAAGTAAGAAAATAATGTAATTTGATGTGTACAAAGTATAAAAAATATATAATTTAAATTTGATTGATTATTATATTTTTCGAACCTTTATACGAGTAATGCCTCGTGACTTTTCCCTTCTTCTTCCTTCATAAATCTTATATATATATATATATATATATATAGCCACGAATAAAGATTCAAAATAATGGAACACTACTCAATAATGATTAATAAGTACACAAGAATAGAACTGAATACCCCAAGTTATTTTATTTAGATCTATGAATAATGACAATTCGATCCCTAACCTACGATATCTGTGGCAATCTACCAAATCTATTCTATCTATTCGCATCTGATCTAATTTTTGATATAATAACTGAATGTTTATCTTACCAAACCAATCGGTTTCGAATCCTTTGAAGATTTACAAATGATGGTTTGAATCCTTGACCTTTTGAAGATCCTTTAACATCCCTCCTAGAGCTGCTTAGTGCACGTATGATACAGATGTCTCACATTGATGGCTTCAACTGACAATCTCCTCCATTAACTAAACTTCCTACTCATTTCATATTAACACTAAACATACCATAACCGGTCTTTTGACCGGTTATGAACTTTTGCATTGAAAATGAGCATATCATCTTATCGCTTTTGCACATTTGACTTCGTGACTTTTTCTATTAATTATATACAGTTAATATTGCATTATTATTTTTATTTGTATTTTGTTTATTTTGAGTAACATTTGTTTAATTATATTAGTATATATACCGTTATCTACCACAATCTGTCATTTGACCGAGAGAACAATTTATTGCTTTACAAGGTTATTGGATCAGAAATTATAATGTACATGCGAATTCCAACGTTCATTACAATAAAACCAAATTAGGTGTAGACATGACTGAGAAATCAAAAATGGCGAGGAAATATACCACAAAATCTAAGTCTTGCAGATGGCCACTTCAAGTATTTTTCAATATTTATGATTTTTCTGGCATAAATGCCTGGATTTTGAACAGGCAAATGAAGGGAGAAAATATCTCCAGACAAGAATTTTTACTCCAGTTAGCAATAGAACTTGCTGCCGATTTTCGAGAAGCCCGTGAACAACCAAAAGAAAGAACAAATACAAAACGATCGTTGTCTAAATCTACGACAGATTCTTATCAACGTAAGACATGTCAAATAGGATATTGTAACGGAAATAAAACCATCAAAATATTTGTTCTCAAAGTGAAAAATATGTTTGCGGAAAATGTACAATGGAGACACCCTGAATATATATAAAAAATGCGATGAGCAAGAAAATTCTTATTCTTTGTGTTTGTAATAGAAATTGACAATATACAATTTTGTTTAATTATAATAAAGCTAATTTGTTTATTTTCTTTCAAATATCCATATCTCACACATTTAATCATGAAACGCAAAGTCCGGTCATTTGACCGGGTATGGTAGAAATAGGTATGTATTAAGTGTGGGTATGTTTAGAGTTAAAAATGCAATTTTTCAAAGCTATTCACTACGTTTCGATAGTCTAATCCAATTTATATAAGTCAGGTTTTCTCGATTGGAAGATAAATTCAATTGAACCAAATTCATTTAAAGTTCCCAAAGTGTTAGTTGGAGGGGGAAACACGATGGAGCTCATCACATCATTATCGCGCCTTTTTACATAGAAAAGCTGGAACCGAGTACATTTTATGATTCGAAGATAACAGTAATATGTAAGAATTAAATTCTTTTCCACAAATCACCTCATGCTTTTGGGTGCTTCTTACTATCTGGTTTGCCTTGCGGTCCGAAAAATATGGGACTCCAAGTATTAATCAAACGTGATTGGGCTGCTTATTTCTTGTCTTTTAATTATTTAATTATATGTTTAATGCCACCAATCTTCCAAGTTCTGGAACTGTAGTGATGAATACTTCTTGCAGATCTGAAGTGAAGCGAGAAAGGAAGAAACGAGCTTGAAATACAGTGAGTCGCCTTTAAGTTGTAACAATAATAGGTTGTCCGCGAGACATATGAGTATATTACTTAAGTAAGATGTCTGGAGATATATCTGAGTGAAAGTTATTCAATTCTAGGCTATGATTAGTAATTTGTCATTGTACAAAATTTAATTTATGGTGAGTCGTCATTAAATATAATCAAGTTACCGCGCGTGTAGACACTTTTTAGGTGATACGACATTGCAAGATGAGGATCCGGGAGGGTTAATGGTTGGAAATGAGGAAAGGTACCAAGCTAGGGGAGGAGGTACGAGGGCTGAAACCGCTAGTCTACTGTATAAATTATATATAACCCCAAAGACAAATATCATGAAAAATATGAATGATATTTCTTGTCTATCACTTATGCTTCATTGATTAATTTATTTGGTGTCATTGACGGGAAAGTTTCGCTTGAACGACAACAGTTTAAGACGAGAAAAAAGGATGCGCCATTCTTTTCTTTTTTTCAAACCTCCCGTAATTTGAAGCCACGATTTAACTGTCACACATCATTCGCCTTATTTGTCAATCACAGTCGTAACTGAATCGCAGCACGGAATCTATAATCGTTGTTACGTGACACTATCATTACCTTGACTGCTTTTCGTCTTTATCCAGAAAAATAATTCATAACGCTCTGACTGCAAAATATGTAGGTTATTCCAGATTTCGTGAAATCCTGTTGAGTTGGAACATAAATTAATCGAGCAATAAGGAAACGAATTTGGGTAAAAATGTAGTTCCGTTTTTTAATTTTTCTTGTTGGTGTATCTGAGATTTTCTGAAAATGTTTACTTCTTCATATAAAATTATTTGAGGGTTTTTGGAAGTAATCAGTTTATATTTTGCTAATATAATAACCAGTAGAGTGTTCATTAGGACACATTTAATTTAAAGAATATAACACATCAATCAATAACTCCCGAGACTAACCCAGAGATGGCGCTCGTAGTAAACCAGTAACCAGGTCTTTCTAGAGTACTAACCTTTGCTTGAAACGTGTCAAAATTTTAAGTCGATCGGACCAGAAACAGCTGAGTTATCGAGGTTGGAGAAAAGTCGTTTTGTAGTTTGTTTAAAAAATGGAAAAAACCGAGTTTCGTGTTCTGATAAAACATTGTTTTTTAATGGGTAAAAACACCGTGCAAGCGAAACAATGGATTGAAAAATGTTACCCGGACTCTTGTCCATCAAAAGCAACGATTTGTCGGTGGTTTGCCGAGTTTAAACGTGGTCGTACCGACACAAATGACGCTCGGGTAGACCTGTGGAAGCCGTTACACCGGAAAATGTGAGTGAAGTGACAAAAATTATAATGAAAGATCGTAAAGTGAAGCTCCGTGAGATTGCTGAGATGACACAGATATCATATGGAAGTGTATTTACTGAAAAAGGTTTTTGAAGTGAAGTGAAAAAGGATTTTTCCAAGTGGGTGCCGCGATTGCTTTCGATGGAACAAAAACAGCAACGAGTCGATGATTCAGAAAGCTGTTTATCGCTATTTACTCGGAACAAAAAAGATTTCAGGAAAGTGGAAAAAGGAAGATTTGGAGAAGAACGATTGTATCAAACTAGGTTTCAAAAGGTGTTATGTTGATGAATAAAAATTTGCAAAAAATGTTGTTTTCAATGTTAGTCTCGGAGTTATTGATTGATGTGTTACAATACCATATGAAGAGATCATCAATTATAGACAAAATGTTCAACTGTCCCCAAAATTTTATGAGAAGGACCCACTATTTCATATGTACTTTACTTAAAACATTACTCGAAAATATACGAGCAAATGAGATTTAAAAGTAAATATAGTATATTTAGCAATTTTGAAACTCGTTAAGAGATTCGAGCTTACCCTAATAGTTTTTCGATTACACTAGAATTGTGAGCCATTTTGTCAATAACTCAAAATTTATATGCTTAAATCGCCTATGATACAATTCATTATTCGAACTACAAGTATATTTAAGAGGGTCATTGTTTTCAACATCCAATCGAGGTGCCACACTAGATAAGTAGCAGGAAATGAAATGCGCCGTGAGAGACTGAACCTATCTCTAATTATAACTTCTGCTTCTACCGAAGCCATCTCTCTATTCCGAAAAGGTGATTAACAAAAGGTGTTATGTTGATGAATAAAAAAAAATTTTGCAAAAAAAATGTTGTTTTCAATGTTAGTCTCGGGAGTTATTGATTGATGTGTTATGTAGTGCCACCTCTAATGGTAAATCCATGGGGAAATATTCTAGTTCTTAAAGTTTTTCATATCATGTTAAGTTTTTGAATTCCATTTTCGAATGCGTCTAGGCATTTTAAAAACTTTTCAATGTTGCCAAGTTTTTAAGTTTTAAAAATTTTATTTAAATTTCATTTTAAAGCATCGAGTGAGCAGCTACTCTAAGTCATGAAGCAGTCCTTTTTATATATAAAACCATGGTATTTGGTTAATCTTAGATAATTAAATCAATAATTTTTTTAAACAGGAAATTTTATCTTTTTATGCGCCTAAATGCCTATAATGTTGTTGCATAATCAGCTAATTAATCATATATGCTTCAATTATTGAAAACTCTTACTCAAGAATTTTAAATGCTTAATAGTGGTTATTTTATACTATGTATTAAATTTGATAACGATTAAGTATTGAAAATCTTATTCAAACTTATTTTCAAAGTAACCCAACAACTTACTTTTTGTATTCTTTAAAAATATTTATTAATTTATTATACAGTTTAAAAATAACTTCGTATACAAAACATACATTTCGACATTATAAAAATATTCGGCTTCTTAAAAGTTACTACAGTATTACTTATCGATTGTTTTTTTTTTTTTTTTTTTTATAAAATCACTAAATAAATACTTCCTTTTTGAAAAAATTTAATTTTGAATTATAATGAACAAACGAAGATAGTACTCGAAAATCAATGTAATGGAAACAAAAATTCCATCTAACGAGATATAAGGGGAGAAAATACTTATTGTATTTATTAAAATAAAATAAAATAGTTAATTTTTTTGGTAAGAAGTTTTCTTCCAATAGGCTTGATTCATTACCTAATTAAAAGTTTGAAATTACGTATGAAATTTACAAGCAAAACAAGAACAAAAGTGATGTCATCTTTAACTTTTGAGGGCCACTCGAAAAATAAATATTCGTTTTAATACATTTATTCATTAAAATTTGCATAATACCATTTTTTTTTGTTGAAAATCGCTAAAAAATTAACACATGAAATTGTTTCAATTTGTTGAATATCATTAAATCAATAAATTTAGAATTTTTTAATCTGTTGCCTAGATTTTCAAGTATTTTAAACGTGATAAAGTATTTTCAGTCCACTTTCAGTAGAAAATGTAGCGTGATTAGAAGTTAAGGTTTATGGCACAAGAACCAAATTTGCTATGCCGCACCAAACAACATATATTTGTGATCAGGGCGTTAGAAGAAATAAGGGGGGGGGGGGGGTAAACATTTGTTGACAAAAAGGATTGGAAATAGAGAAGGATCGCTGGGGTTCCGAATGGGCGTGGTACCCATGTTTACCAAAGACAGTAAACCCATGGGAAAGATAAAGATGACTTAGGCACTTCGGGGTCATGATATCCGTACTTACTTTAAGAAGGCGGAGTTTGCATTTTATCCGCTGAGGGGATAAAATGTAGCCAGTGATGTAAATTTTTTAAAAATTTCATCAGTGAGAAAAATGACTCAAAATAAAAAAAATAAATAAAAAATACAATTGGTGACTTTACGAAGTCATCAGAGAGGCTTTTGATATTTATATCTAATAAAATTATGATCTAATTTCATTTTATTTAAATCGCACTCTATTCTGCTTTTTAACATCCTAAATAACTTATTTCATCTATTGTTTCATGAAAGACCAACTTCATCAAAATAAATTATACATCAAACGCAAGGATAAAAAAAAATTGCGAGGAAATATTTTTAAATAATAATCCAGAAAAGTATTTATTTTAATGTTCAAAAAACATTGAGAGTTGCAATAACAATTAAGGTTAATAATCAAAAACTCCAAATAATTGAACAACGTGCCTGTACACAAAACACGTCATTATATTTGTTTATTGATAGCTTATTACGATTCAATCTTTTTTCCGTTATTGAAAACAAACTTATTATCAAGTCAACCTTGGAGCATCATTATAAGATTTTGATCAATACGAATGAACATTGAAAGTGAGGTTTATCTGTTGTTAAGAAGATTCTATGAGGATAAGATTCAGAAAACTCATAGAATTTACAAGGCTGTGAAATGAAGTGAATTTACACTACTTCATTCATATTAACTTGGAATCAATTGAACTAATTTTAAATGGTATAATGTAATGTGAAATATGTGTAACAATATCTCGAAATTTATGAGCTGTTACAAACTATTTACTTTGAAATCAAAATTAAATTGGAATATAATTGTTTTTCAATATTTGTGTTAGAAAAATGGATATTGGATTTTCTTTTTGAAGTTCAAAATGTTTTAAACTATTCGTTTGTTTTTAGGGGGGGAAATGAATTAATATTCTCCTTCTAAACCGGTAACGATCATTTCAAGGATGTTATAATGGCTCGTGAAATAAATTATGAGAATATTTACGATTTTATGATTGTAGCATCAATTAGTTGTAAAAAAATTTATGGATTTCTCATCTTAACGAGTTCGTTAATTATAATATTAATTATTGATAGACGAATGAATGTGCACACTAACGAAGAATTTTTGTAATGTTAAATTATTTTCGAGATTCGATGATTGATAGTGAAATATTCGTTAAAATTCATGTGGAATCGAGTGTATCGGAGTAATTAACAAGCTGGTTCGAGGACAGCTAAATGTCGATTACGGCTTAAGGCATTAGTGTTTCTCTGGTCAGAACTTGGTGCCCTTCAAATCTCTCCCGAATTAATATGCTGTAAGGAAATCTTTAATAGAGGAAATGAAAGTTATCCTCTGTGAAATAAATCTTTGAATGTTTCCAACAGCAGGTTATAGTGTTTTAATACATCGTTGATTTGATCTAACATTGACGATTTTGTTTGTTTCATTATCTGTCTCCTGTCATTAAAGTAGTTTCACTTAATTTTACTTTAAAACTTTTAATGCGTAGAATATTTTTGCAATATTAAAACCATCAGAAAGATCAGTATTTATATCTCACAAAACTATCGTTCACTTCAGTTACAATGAAATAAGGTTTTCTCATTTACCGGACTTTTGACTCACTCTGGAATAAAAATGATTCGTCTCAGGATCATGGAGCAGACTTGATTGTATTTAACATCTATTTAAAATATCAAATAAACAGAGTATCAAGTCTGCTATTTTATTGCTCATTTTTTAGGTTTTTAGCAGTTTATCAGTCTGCTTATTGGGAATAATAAAATTACAATTCTTTAAAAGTGTGGATTAAAATATTTTCGTTCCCCCTTCTTGTTACACACACGCCCCCCCATATATATATATATATATATATATATATATATATATAATGTGTGTGTCATCAGTTGAAAGATCTAAAAATTCTAATGATCCTCCCAACATCCCGACATTCGTTTTAATACTCGTACGTAAGTCACAAGTGAGTTTCGCATGGCGAAAAACGAAAATTTTCGCAAACCCTCTTAGCAAAAATTGCCAGAAAGGGCCGGTGCGTGCCTCTCCGTGGAAAACTAAAAAATCAGATAAAAATTGCCAATTGGAACAGTGCAAACATCCGAGTCCCCTCGCTTTTTTTCATGTTTTTTGTAATTAGCGATATTAATTTCTATTACACCAAACATATCTACAACACATTCTTTCGGATACTTGTACCTCCAGTTGGGAACTGCTGTTCTGGAACATTAATTTACCCTTTTGTAACACTAATTTGTATTTCTCTTAAGGAATGAATTCTATTCAAATGCACTTTTCTTTTTTTTATTTCAATCTATAAAGTTTTGTACTTTTCCACAAATATTATGGAAGTAATAACGGTTAACTGATTATACAGTAGTTTTGAGCCTCAATAAACAATTTAAATTTCCTCTCTCTCTCTTGTAAGGAAGAACGTCTTCAAGTGTGTGTAATCCAGACAAAAAAATAGCAACGAATTCTAAAAATATCTCAAAGAGGAACATATATATCAAACAAAATTGTAATCTAAACGGCTGTTTTATTAGCTTTTTCTTTGACGTACAAAATATCATACATTTTAAATAAAACAAGTTTATCGTGATATCTTAAGAATCTAAACTTTTTTTAATTTGAATTTTTTGTTGTGTGTTATCTTCAAGATTTTTTTTATTCTCAGAATAGTTTTCCACCATTTAGAAAAAAATTTGAAGTCAGTTGATTAAAAATATTTTTTTTTTCCGTTCTTTTTACACAAGTCATGTTGAAATTTATGGCAAGAACCTTGCAGGTAAAGAAAACGAAACATTTACGGAAATTCCATCCTACTTTTTTATTCTGAAAGAAGAGAGAAACCTTGCTCATTGTTAGGAATGAAATATTGTCGAAAAGAATAGAAAACAAACAAGTTAACCTTTGATGATATTGTTTTTTATTGGATTTCATCGTCCTGCTGCTCTCTGTCTGTGTTTGTGCCTAAGACTAGCAAGCAGAACGAGTCTGGATTTTTAGGTTCTTTGCTTCAGCGCTTCTTCAAGAATAAAACATCCTGTTCTAATTTTATTAAAACAGTTTTTAATTAAAGATCTAGAGAAGCTTCAATGATGAATTTGGAAATCACACAGACCCTGAAGAAAAAACAACCTCAGAGGGAATCTTTAATAAATAATAATAAAAAAAAAAAAAAAAAAAGAAAGAATTGTAGATGAATTAGAATTGATTTTAAAATGAAACAATTTTCGCCCTTTATTGTAAGAATGCAAAATTAAGTAATTAGTTTGCAAAAGCTTAGAAAACCTATTTTGAAACGTGAGATTTTCTTATAGTTTGTGTAATTAGTAATTATAGTGTTTTTTCACACATTCTCTCTCTCTCTGTATAAATATATATATATATATATATTGCATGAGTTCACAGTCTCTGCATTTATTTTAAAAGCTGCTCAGCGTTTAAGTATTCAAGCAGTTAAAAAGTCTCTCGAGCTATTTTCGATGCATTCGAACTTCTGAAATTTTCAAAAAATGTAAATGGACTATAAATTTAAAGCAAAAAATTACAGGGTACATAAATTTTAATCACAAGTAACAGTGCTCCTTCCAAAAATGTAAATTATGAAAAGCAAAACTAGTACGGTTACTAAAACTAATTAACAAAACTAGTACTAATTAAGATATTGCGCGGCCAGCACGGGTTCTGCTTCTTTGCTTCTTAGAAACCAGCCTGAAGTTGGATATGAGTTTCACACCCTTACTCTAGAATCTAGAGAGATGTTGATTCCAACCAATCATGTCCCGTCCTAGACAATCATTGATCCAGCAACCACCATCATTTCGGTGGAATCATGGATTCGAGTCCTTGTACCACAAAAGACTCATTATGAAACGGAACATGTTGAATCTGGGTTCAAATTCTAAATCTTCACGTTGACGTGGTGTGGAAGAATAGAAAAACGAAATGCCAACTCAGGTTTCAACTTCCTTGTGATGTAAAATTACGAAGACCGTCGCCAATAACCCTCGTGTTGATTCTGAGAGCGACGTTAGTAAATAATCTATCTGATGACTCCATAACTGTCGCTCAATAGGAAAATGATACTCTCTATTTAGAACAATTTCAAGTTTCTCATGCATTGTGGAAAGAAAGTTTCGAACGTCAGGTTGCAACGAAAATAATGATCCCTATTATCAATTCTCTGAGAGAAACTGACAGCTTCAAGCAGACCTTTGAGAAGCAGCTGAAGCATTTTGCGAAAGATACGTGAAATTATTACACTCCAAATTAACAAATAAAAAGAAGGCTTAAAATAAAGATAATAAACTAACAACTATAACGATTACCTTTGAACTTTAAATCCAGTTTGAATTTTTCAATTCTACGCGTTTTTCTTTCCTCCCCCAAAACCAAACATTTTTTGTTTTTGTTTGAAAGGCAAAGAATCAAGCATCGTATATTTATTCATGTATTCATCTACGTTTGCAGCAATCTCACTAGTGGCAAAAGAATTACAAAACGAAACCATCCGTGATGTTTTATGCATAACTCTTTTTCTTAATCCTCAAAACATGTTATTTAAAGGATTAGAAAAACGAGATTCATGCAACATTCACTTTTTTTTTCCCTTCCTTTCTAATCATAAGCTTTTATGATATCGATGTATTTCCTCGTTTTGTGTCAAAAATAATGCCAGCAAACATTTCTCAAAAAGGATACAAAAAAGAAAATGTGTTTTTATTTTCATTAAACAACACAATCTTCATAATTTTGATATCAGACGAAAAGCTGCTTTTGAATTTTAAACATCTTATTTTCAAAAAAAATATTTTTTTTTCTTATCAACTATTTTGTCTACTATAACTTACGATACTTAGAATTTACGCTAAGTTATAATTTTGAGAAGGATAAATCCGATTTTCAATTATTTTTCAAAAAAATAATTTCCCTCGGGGGCTTACTTTCTTTAATTAAGCACGGACATCACGATCTTGAGGTGCTTTAATAATCTTTTTTTTCCTTCGCAGGCTTTACTGTCTTTGGTAAACACAGATGACGCTTCGCCGGATCCCCTACCAACCCTTCTCTATTTTCGACTCTTCTTGTGTGTCAACGAATTATCTTTCCTCCCTTACACTTTTTCTAATGTCTAGATCACAAATACTCGTTTTTTGGCGCAACACAACCAAATTTGGCTTCCCCCCCATTAACCCTTACTTTTTCTCTCACTCACTTCAAAAAATAATTTATAATTGATATTACAAGTTTCGTATAAGGGCAGCAATAAAACAGAGTTGTAAAAGTCTTGAACTTCGTGTCTGCCGTTATACAAATCATGTTGTCATATCGAATCTGAATTTATCCAACATATCATATGGAATAATAGGGTTTGCAAGACATTTTAACTCGAATTAGGACATAAAAGCTTCACGTGGTGGGTGTGTGGAATTCAGGGTTAAAGAGATCTAAGGAGGCGTTTGTGGTCCAAGACTATTTTAGGAAGCTTTGAAGATAATCGAACACATGTTTCCTCAAACAGTCTAAATGTCTTTTAAGCCAGATCAGTCTGTATTAAAAGTAGGTATTGGTATATTATAGCTTTGCCCCCAATACCCTTTTGACTAGAATGTGAACGAGTCACACATCATGCGTAGTGTACCACAGTGTGCTTATATGTTCCGACTTGAACAACAAAACTATTATTTAAGAGTTTGGACAGGTCGTAACAAGTTCAAGACTCCAGCCAACACGCCACCAGCATATCCGAGCGTAACATTAATCCAATACAGTTCCTCTTTTTCTACTCAAAGATATATTTTTGTTTTTAATTGCGTGGAATAAAAGGCATTCGAAAGAGTGAAAAAAAAACTCACAACTACGTTTGTGATTTCAAGAACGGGAGCAGGTTTTCCCCCCTTAAACGGTAACGGTAACGGCTAAGTTTACGAGGTTCCTATTTTTATAAATAAAACTTACCCTCTCATCAGAATTAATATTAAAGTTAAGTGCATCATTATTAATAAATAAACTTAATTGTAAACAGATATAGTAATTACGATCAAGGCAACAAGCGCCTGGGCGTTCGGCAGAGTGAGGAACTGCCGAATCAAAGTTGGAAAGTAAAGTTATGAAAGCGCGCATTGCCATTGGCGATAAGAAATGGCTGGATCAAAAAAAAAAAAAGTGTTTGAACCTATGCTCTAAAACTACGTTAATTAGATTGCTTAAAACAAAAATTTTATACAGATTTAAATACGTTTTCTTATACGTAATGAATTCACAAAATATATTCAACATGCTGATTAATCTAATCCAAAGATATAAACTATGATATTTGAACAAAAACACATACTTTTTGAATTATTTATTTCATTCTGCCTTTAAAGATCCCTTTATCAGTCATTTTAAATTCGTGAACGTAATGTTAATCTTATGGAATTTCTATTTTTCTTTATAAATCTAGATTATTGTGTTCATTTAAATGGAATAAGGCGTACCAAAAAAGAACACACAAATAACGAATTATTTAACTACATATAAAAATATTTTCAAATATCGGAGGTAAAGCATAATTCCATGGATACATTCTTTTTAACATTAATTAATTATAATTATTAATATTTTTTTTTGCACTTTCAAATGTACTTGATCAGATTTGAAGATGAAAGTAAAAATTCAAAATGGCTGATACACGAAAGTCTTAAACTTCGACATTAATATTTGATGTCATACATTAGCAACAAAAAAATAATAAATAAAAAATTAAATAAGTGCACCTAATAAAATTCAACAGTTTTAGCAAGGAAGGAACTCTAAAAACAGAAATAGTAAATTTTAATATAATCGGAGAGAGAGAAATTTGTTTTATTTTTAATCTAATTTTTTTTTAAATTGACAATTAATTTGTAGACGCTATTTTCCTCTTCAAACGGAATTCGTAAGTCACATGACAAATTAAGATTTTTTTTTTTTTTTTTTGCATAATTTTTAAAGTAACGGCCTTCGGAACTTATTACTCCGTGTCACACATTTTAGGTCACTTTTTTGTCAAGTATTTACAGAATATGTTACCACATTGCAAACGCTCGTGTCAATAATATGATTTTATGTAATTGTAAAATATCTACTTACAAAACATGAATAAAAAAGCTCCGACCTACAATTATTTCTAAAAAGTTTATTTACTTATGTATTCAAAAGTTTTGACAACACTAATCAAAACAGGCAATATGTCATATTGGTGAACAAAATGGATTTTGAAATATGCTGTATCTGTCACACCCAAGATCAATTAAAGCTTTGTAAGAAGACATATTTTTAAAAAGTTTATTTTGCTTAAAATTAGAGAATTGAATTAACTTGTCATTACAATCGGTATTGTGTTTATTAAATTTTTTTAATTTTTAATATTAGATTTTTAAAATGATCAAAATTTAAGAAATTTAGAATTAAGTAATTAAATATTGAAGAAGTTTTAACCTAGCCACTGTTCATGAATTTTCTATGTCATTATAGAAATTAAATGAATATCTTATTGTTTTATTTTTTTTACAAATCTTTTTTTTTTTTCTTCTTTATACTATAATCTTTCGTTATCAGACCATTGTTTCGTTCAACACAATTTTTTCTAATCGCGTGATAAACAAGTATTTGGTTGAACGAGAATTTTTTTTATCGTAGTTATACCAGTATATTACATCCAATGAAAGTATTTAATTGGTTTTAAATTAAATATAAAAAAAGAACGTAATATTTTGGATTACGGGTTATTTTAGGTCACTCTTTTACAGTGATGCTAATGTGTGAATTATACAATTTTCATTGCCAAAAATTAAGAGCTCAGTGTTAAAAATTCCATTTTAGAGGCACTACAAATGAGAGAGGCTGAAAGATAGAATGTATTTTCAACAATTTTGATATATGCGTTCTTTATAATTTTTAAAATAATTAAATATTAATTTTGAAAAGGAATTGTAATTATTTTTATTGTAATGTAAAATCCAACTACTGGGCAATCTTTTTAAAAGAACATTCGTCGATACAGACTAATTCGCTTGCCGCAAATAATCGAATAAAACACATGTCTCAAACTGACACACATTTGTAGTTCAAGTACCTGTGTGAACTAAAAAAAATCAAACCTAATGTTGGAATTAAAAAAAAATTCCAAGATATAATTTTTCTTAAGTTTGACACATCATTCGACAAAATTACGATTTTTAAAACGAGTATACAACATCCGATTTTCTTGCATATTTAGGAATTCAATGAAGTGCGGAAATAATTGTTCTATAATTAGTCTATATTGATAATTGTTCTACTTAAACTATCCTTGAACTTCATAGTTAGCGTTCCATTTCTCTTCCCCCCCCCACCATTGTGTATCATAGGAAGAACACATTTGTTTACGCCTGATCGAATGTGAAATCATTCTTATCAAACAATAACATTCCGCAACTGGTTAATCAAAACGATTCCCTGATCGAGAAGACTTCCTTAACACCAAATGCTAAGTGGTGAACCATCATCAATGAAGCAGCCCAGAACATTCTATTTCACACCGACCTACATTGTCCGAACCAGGAAATTAGGACAAGATGATTGGATGCATCGATTCAGCAGAACATTTAGTTTTCTCAACGTTCTTATTTCTTTTCTTTTTCAATGTAACATTCTCTCTTCCCTTGGGCTCTGGGAAATTCTGTTTTTAAAGGTTAGAAGCATTTTAGCTGCTAATGGACCAATTGGTAATATTCTGCCCCAATGACCGACTTTTATTTCTTCGATTGATTCTTCAACATCGTCCTTTTTTTTTTTTTTTTCCTTCCACGAGAAAAGGTTATCTCTTTCACGAATATTCTTAATGAATTCTTTTATGTCCTACCGTGAGATCGCTTTTGTTCATTGTTGCGTAGAAATACATCTTCGCTGCGTAAGTTTTCATTACCCCGAATGATTTGTTTCATAAATGAAATCAACAAAGCAATTCCTAATCGGATATGGATAAAAAAAATGAGATTGGTATTTCGAACAACCTTGGGCAGTTCGTTAAATTAGGCGAATGATACTTTAATGGAGACATCTCAGGTTGGATGACATTAGGTCAGCTGGTCGAGCACAGGTACTCACTTAAAGTTGGTGCAGGGTTTTGACACTTTTGAAGGTCAGTCTACTTTTCACTTTTCCTGGTCCTGGTTTTTATAAAGATTTATCGGTATTTGATTAGTCAGCATTTAGATAGGCGAGAACAACCAAGTAAAAAAAAAATCTGTAAAATTTTATTATAATACGAGGTGTTTACAAAACAATTTACCAATTTTGATGAGTTATTATTACAAAACTGAAGAAGTTACAAACTTTTTTGTCAAATTAAATCAAAAATAACATTTTTTTTAAAAAAAAAAAAAATTGTAAAATTATAAATATTCAATTATGCCTCATGTAATGTTTCCCCCTTCTTCAATAAATACACCAAGACACCAATATTTCTTTAGTGTATATATATATATATGCCTGAAGAGCAGTATTGTATCAGCTTCTCAACATTCTCTCGAATCTCATTTAATTTATAATAGGAAATATAAAACCCGCATTTTTTGGAACTCTGAATTTGTCAGGAGTACTGCTTACACGTCAGGTTGGAGATCACTCTATTCGAATAATAAGGATTTTCACCAAAACGGCTTGATTTCAAATGCATACCTAAGTGCCGACGTTCTCGGGATTCTGATCATTTAAACTTGAAGTTTAGAAAATGCTCCGATAAGAGATGCAAGACTTGTGTTATGATGGCTGAAGAGCAGTATGATAAGGATTAAAATTTTTTACTTTATAAAACCTTTAATTGTATATTTATGCTGACATGTGGTATGTGCCGGTTTGCTGATGTTGGGCAAATTTCTGGCACTATCAATTTTAGAATTAATCAGCATAGATCTGATACGAAGCACTCTAGCAGCCGTAAAAATATAGATCGAATAGAAATTAAATATTTTGATTCACAAGAACTTTTTCATATATATTAAAATATATATAATTAAAATTGTACCCAATACAGAAGAAAGACTATGACTTTAAAAAATTTTCATTGGTTTTTATGGTACCGTTTACCCTTATGGGTTAAACGTAATATGGAACAGTAAAAATGGTTTGTACGCAAATAAGCAAAATAACAAGATTTTTACTACCGAAAATGATTATATAAGATTAATTATCCTTATAAATTAACTAGAATTTTTAAAGGCAAACGTAGGAATAGAAAAATAAGAGACTTTTTAACTATTAAAGAAAAAATGTTTAAATTGGGATAGCTTTGAAGTCAAGATCATGAAGGAACAAGAGGTATTCTCAAAACATGGCTATGATTTTGAAGACCTTTTTAACTCAATAGATATTCAAAATTTAATTATGGTTGTTGCAATATTATACAATAAATATCATTTTAATCAAACAAAAAAAAAACGAGAACAAATTCAATACTCTTTTTTAGCTTATATTACAAGAGAATTCTATAGTTTTTAGTCAGGATCTTTATAAGGGTCTGCCTCAAGGAGGTCCTGCTAGTAATTACCTGGCCAGTTTTTACTTACATTTTTATGAAATACGACACATTGATAATTATTCTTACTTTCTTTGTCGAAACATAGATTATTTAATTATTTTCGGTAAAACTAAAGAATTTAAATCTAACGTTTCATTTTACCCTGATAATCTCAAATTATTAAAAACTGATTTTAATTCTAATACAGTAGAATTTCTCGACCTTGATTTGCAAATTGTTGATAATAAACTAGTTAGTAATTTCATGATAAAAGAGATGGATTTGAATTCCGTGTAGTTGAAATTCTTTTTTGGAACAACAATTTACATATGTCTATTTATAGGAATATTTTATTAAACTTCTTACTACTTAATAACAAACTAACCATACATAAAATAGACAAGTTTAACAATATTAAAAAATTCTTCGACAATTGCTTAGAGCATGATTATCCCATAAATTTCTAAAAAACTTTTAATACATCACAAATGTATTAAATATCTTTGCGAATCATGATCCATTTTCAAATCCACCACACAACACTAGGTTGTAAAGTCGGCTTGTTAGTGGTCTAGCCGTGAAGAATTTATTTATTTACTTTCATACAGTTTACAATTTTTACACATTCTTTGGACCATTCTACTCCTTTACTAAACAACTAATTACCAACCAGCTATATGCATCCTTTTACACTTTAATACCTACCAACGATTAGTCAAACAACTTACATCTTTTTTGAATTTATAGTGATGACATGTTTTTTTTTTCAAGTATCCGATATCTATCTTGAGGCATTTCGTTTGTTTGAAGATTATTCTACCTTTCTACTCACATATTTCAATGTTCATTTCTTTGAATTTTTGTAAGTATTTTATATATTTTGTTTCCTTGCTAATTTTGAGAATTATAAATTTTATTTTCTCAATTTCTATCACTGAACTCTTTTGTATTTTTTTTTATCACTGAACTCTTTTGTATTTTTTTTTATCACTGAACTCTTTAGTATTTTTTTTATATCACTGAACTCTTTCGTACTTTGGATTTCCCAATTCAGCCTACCAAGTCGCAAAGGGGGAAAGTTGGTACCATCAAACTAGTTTAACATCGCTTATTCGATCTTCAGCTCAAAATTGCTTGTTGGGTTCCATTTTTCCATTTATTTTTTAATTTATTCTTCACTTCTTTTTTTTTTAGCTTTTTGACTTTTTAAATACTTTATGAATTATTTTTATTAATTTTCAGTATATATATTTATATATATATATATATATATATATATATATGCGGTGTTATAGTTTGAATGTTTTAATTATTAATTTTTTTTCTCAATGTTCGGCGGTTAGTGATGGAAAAAAAAACTTTATCTTTTAAGTGGCCCTTAAGAAAGAATCGCAGAGAGTTTAATCAGGGCTTTTCGAGGGCCATTGATTAAGAACAAGGTCGTCATCAGCTCTGTGACCAATCTACCGTTTTGTACCATTGAATACCTCCTTCGTGTTTCTGATAGCAATCACATTAAACATTAATAATTTTTATAAGCTTTAAATTGCTATTTTTTAATTTATTTTGTCTGAAGAGGGGTTGTAACTTCTTTAGTTTTGGAACTGTAGCACTTCAAAGTCGAGGTATTCTTTTGTAAACACTCCGTATAATAGAGTAATTTAAAATGGTTTTTACTAAGCTCAAACTTTTCAACTATTTGAAAATTAAAAATCTCATCGACACAGATGGTTTTTGAAAACTAATTTTACAGAAAAAAGCAATTCAAAGATCGCATATAATCTGCAGCACCGTAGGAGTTTTAAGAGCTAATTTTAAAGATAGTTGATATAATTTCTAAGAGAAGTAGGAAGGAAAAATATCATATGAAAAGAATCTCCCATTTTCTGGCTTCATTTAGCATTTCTTTTATGATACCTTGGCACTGTATCTTGGCATACTAAATTTGAATTGATAGAAGAATAATTTTCTACATCTGGAATCGGAGGATTTTTAAACTGTTACAAATTGTAAAAGTAAACAGTCCAAAATAACTGTTTAATAGAGTTACAATGCACCAAAACATAACTGAAGACATTTCTCAAGATTTTAAATTATAAATTGCTTTTAATTTTATCAATTCAACCATTCGATGCTTATTTGAATTCATCGACCCGTAACTTATTTCAAAAGAGAGAAAGATTTTTCTTTTTTTTCCTTTCATTTTTTTTTTGGGGGGGGGAAGCTTGCTTATTTTTAGTAGACTGTCATAAACTTTAAAGGCAATACCATATCCATAATTTTTCATAAATCGCATCATTTTGAAATGTTATATTTCATTAACTCACAAAGAATAGTTGAAACAGTAACACACAATTGCTGTTGAAAACAAAAGAATGAGATATATCACCATTATATTTTACAAGAAATATCAGAAAATCGAAAAGCCCAGTTGATTCCAGTTTACTTCAATAAATATTTAAGTTAACTACTAAAGAAGTATCAAATGTTTCTTATGCTATAAAATTAAATAAAAAAAAGTACGTGCAGTTAAAGTTACAATAAAAATTTAGTATTGTCTTTTCCTAACGTTAAAAAAAAAGATCAAAATCCAGAATATTTTATGAGATAAAAAATGTACCAGTTATTAGTTTGTGTAGTTATGTCACATATATCGGCTATCATACTGTATTTTTAAAGTATCGAAATATTAAATAGTCAAACATATGACAAGCTTCATTAAAACTTTAAAGGATGAAATACAAAAAAAAAAAAAAAGCATTTAGGAAAAAATGAATGCAAACTGAAATAAATAACGTACTGGAATTACACCGTGCTAATAGAGATTTAAAGTTGGTGGTGTAATAAATTTCAAGTGTGATATTTAATTAAAAATACCAAATATTTAATATCATTATATATACAGCTGTTATGTTCAATTTAGACAAAAATTTTATACAAGTTTTGATATACCACCAATCATACACATCGTTACTTTGAATTTCATTCTTTTTCATTTGATCTTTATTGCTTAAAATACTATTCGTAATGATATTGGTTTTTCTCGTAACTTGAATGAAGGTAAAAATGTTTATGATTGGTTGGTGTAGTATTGTAAAATGGGTTTTTATTACTCTTTATTGCACACCTTAAATAAATAAATATTGAAATATTTTTTTTTAAACATATAGAACAACTTTATGCCATACTAATAAAATTAAAAACACTGAATTCAGTTTTTCTTATAGTAAGCGCAATATTATAAGAGAAACCGAATTGTTGATCGATATGTTTCTCAAGCGTTGTTCAAAAATATAGCAATTACTGAAACATGCATCGTGTTTTAACCTTAGAGCATCTTATTAATTTACTTTCCCTTGCGATGTGCGGTCCTACATACACATGTATCCACGGCTAACCTTTTACTGAACTGCTGAAACAACTTTCAGGAAAACGAATTGCAGGCAATAACTTGTTCGCGAGTGAGTTTGAAAGAGATTAAATGCAGGCCACATATTGAGGTTGCGGTATTCATTCGAAATGAAAAGCTTTCATCTCTCACACTTATTAGCGAAAGGCACGGGTCCTTTCATATCCCTTACATTGGTAACTAATGTGTTTTTCATAATTTTCTCACGGCTGTTTTCCGTGTGTGTGTGTACCACTTTTCATTTATTAGGAAGATTTGCTTTGGCAATCTTAATAAGAAAATCAAATATCTTAATTCTTTCCGTGTACTCCTTATGTTCGATTTTTCTACAGGTTCGAACGTTTTAAACATGAAATGAAACAGATAATGTTTGAAGATATCTTGTAAAATATGTTTTTGCCAGTACCAAAGGAAATCTGAAAACAGACTACTAATTTTTGAAGGATTTTCTCTATTTCACTGACCAACAAATTTATTGCATCAAAAATCGACCAGTGCAAAAAGTGGCGATTAATTAGAAAATAGTAAATGCTCTATTTCTCTGGAAAAACTATTCTAATTAAAATTAAACCGAGATATATGGATTAGTCCTGATACTGTCAAACTCAAAATTAGCAACGTAGGATAAGTGACAGTGAGGAAAACAATGTAAATTGTCAACTCATTATTTGCTGTCTAAGCTAGTGTGGAGGTTTTTTTTTAATGCTATAAAGTAGATTTGGGAATTAAATTTAGTTAAGTTTTGTAAATAAAGGTGTTAGAATTACGATGTATTAAATAAAATTATTAGGACTGCGTATTTCTTTTGCAAAATTCTGCAGAATTAATACATAGATCTTAATTCTGCAGAATAATTACATTGATCTTTAGCCAATCTATAACACAAAAATCTTAGATATACGTCTGTAATTCAGGTAGTTAAATAATCAGATTAAGTTTTTCGCTGAAATAAATTTCGCATTGTTTTGGTACAGTTGCTTATCTATAAAAGGTACGAGAAATCACAGTGATAAAACTCGATTCTTTACAAAGATGAAATTTTCGGGAAAATCTGAGGGGGGTCAGTAAACTGTATTTTTTCATTGCCTTGGAAAAAGAAATAAAATTGAAATTTAAGAGTAATATTATTTGTCATTCCAAAAACTGAAAGTGATGATGCTTTAAGGCATCGAATACCTGATCTGATCAGAATGTGGAGCTACTTTTAAAATATATATTCGATTCTGGAAAAAGGGTGTTTCCCCCTCTATTTCTACTCAACTTTCCGTACTTGGGCACTGACGCGCGAGTTATTCTGTTCACAATCGCACCCGGTACAATAAGTATTGGTTTTATCGCCTCAGCCTTCGTGCCTTTATCGCCTTCTTCGTCTGAGTGCACCGCACCTTAGAACATTTACGTTCTAATTTACATTGTTAAATGAATATCCAGTTATGTTAAATTAACCATATACATATTGCTTGTGAAATGAAAATGTATAGATAATCTCTGAATATATTTTTTAATCATTACAACATGCCTCGGTGGCAATAGGCAATTAGCGTTAATATCAATAGTAAATGGCTATGATTAGATTTAGATTAAAAAAAGAAAGATTCAGTGTCTGATAAGATATTAAATGTGTTCTGTATTTTCTTTCATTAAAAATAAATCGTGAAACCACAGAAGCAGCTTAAAGTTAAAATAAAAAAGCAAACGAAACAAAAACAAAAGCTAGATTGTTATTTGTTAATTGATGAAAAAATCTTCGCCAAATCAAATGTACTAAATCGCAAAAAGAGGCAAGGAATTTTTTACGAAACTGTTAAAATAATATAAAATAATTATTATTATTTTATTTTTCTTGTAATTTTACGTATACTAAGTGCATGAATCGATCACGAGCGAGTTATAAATTGATTTACATTTACTTTACAAAATTTAGAAATTTAAAATGTTGCAAAAAATGTAATCCAATTGTATTGCTGCATTTTTATGTAATTAATAGTTCCATATAATTAATGATATTGAAGAATTTATTCTGTTAATTTTTCCATCCCGTGAAGCTGTTTTTTGAAGTAATTTCACAAGTGTGGATGTAGTATGTATTAAAAAGCACAAAATAAACTATAATTTTAAAATGTGGTGTTGAATGTTTGATACAAAACCAGCGGTGGGGGTCATGAGTTACTTTAAGGTAAAAGTAATGGGTTTATTATTTATGTAGAATGTGTCAGAGTGCGAAAATTAACGCATTCTTGTAAGTCATTGGTACCGGAAGAAGCAAGAGCACAACAATGACCCCACACAATAGGAATTTTAGAGATGCGTTTCGCTTTTTGGTTACCTTAATGAACGGAAATGTCTATTCACTTCAACTCGATTCGCTGAAGATCACGTACAATATAAAGAATGAAAATAATATCCAAATATATAAATCTGCGGCGAAGATGAATTAGATAAGTGCGCAGTTAATGAAGAAATGCTCGTTAATATTTTTTGCATTCCTTTCTCCTTTATATAATCATCTCTGAGGTAGAGAGGCCCTTGAAATTTCCAGTATATGAACTGTTAGTGTCTTTTTTTCGACCTCGATATTTCTAAAGACCTACGAAGTTCAAAGATCGCTGTGTTTTCTTTTAGAAAAACTAAATAATTTTTGCCTGCTTTGAATTGTAGCAATGAATTATATTGCTGTTATTCAGTTTGCTATTAAATATATTAAATAATTAAAGAGGATGATTCATTTATTTCATTCGAATAGAATAAAATTCGAATAGAACCAAAGGAATTTTACAAATATGAATACATTTTAACATTGTTTGGCTGTAATATTTGGGGATTTAAGCGTATTTTTATAAGTAAATCATCAATTTATACTTGATGAAATTACCTAAGTAGGTACCAATTTAATACGAAATTGTTTTGAAATGTACAAAAGTTAACATGATACAAGTTAAGCGATGTAACGTTGTACATAAATGTTAATCAAGAAACAATGATCAAATTTTGAAGTACCTTTTTATCTTGAGTTCACCGAACTAAATTCTAAGCAATTGTGACCATTCTTAAAAAATATAGGATAGTTCTCGTATAAAATATATATCTCTGCTCAATAAAATTTATTGTTCAAATTTGGATGACGTCTAGAAAAATAGTGTTATATTTTCTGTATTAGAAAGCTAAATAAAGTGTTGACTCTTACCGTGCAATAAGTCTTTGCAATGTCTTTTTCAAGTGATTGTTACGCGATCTTTTTATCGATTCAGATCCAATGGACCAATAATTTTCAGGTTATGAAGTTATTCGTATGTAAAAATAAAATGGCATCATAACTGGAATATAAAGAGTTTTTTTAATATGAGTTCTATACCAAGGCCTGTTCCTAGAGAGTCTTCTTGCAGGTTTTTTGTGTTCCCTTATATAATTTTAAAATACATAAAACATATGTGAACATAAATTTGTTTCTTGATGCTAGGCAGAATAAACAAGGGGTATATCTGCAAAACAAATAATAATAATAAACCCTTTCAAGTGGTCGACTTAAAGGAGAGCAATAGTCTGAGACGATTTTCCTACAATAAGGCAGGAATAGAATATAATATTCATTACAAGGAAATTTGTAGGAAAGTTTTTATTGTAAGAGTGATAATAATATGTAATTATATATTTGTCTAACGCGGTTGCTATATTGGACAAAAAAAAAATCATTAGATAATATATTTCTGCTTGCAATTTCCTCTCTTCAGGATACCGACCGAATTTGGAGCCCCTAAAATTTGCCACCTGCGTGCGGGGCATTCGCATCATAAACATCAGGAACAGGCCTGTCTATAGCTCATTATATATTTAAATGGTTCATTTGTCTCCTCTATTGTGATATCTCTTTCTATGAGTAAACGAGTACACTTTATCATAATGTTTCTTTAAATATCATGCTTTTTAAAATTCTTAATCTTTATTCTACCAATAAAATCCTTATGATGATTAGCAACTGATGTCATATTCCTTGTAATTTGTAAATTTCTATATAAAATAACACATTTCTATTCATATAATTGGAATATTGGCATTTTCATTCAATTGTGGCAATGAAACGTTCCATTATTTGTTATAAAACTACTAATTGGTGGTTTTTTTTGCAATTTCCTCACTAAAAATATATTTACTCAATTGTTAAGTTTAACTTGGAGAAATCTCACTTTTGTTTTGTATGAACTTCGGAAATTTGTAAGTTTTTCAAAACTTCATAAAATACTATATTCATCAGGTACTCGCTTGCTCTTAGTTTTTTTTTTTATAAGCACTCTCATCGTTCAGTATGCGACATGAACGGTATAATGCTAATGAAGAATTTCATAATTCATGTTCAATCAAGTTAGTTTGAGTGTTTTTTTTTAAATATTTGTCTTTATCCCCGTTGGATATTTTTATGCAGATTACAAATTTTCGAAATATTAAAATAACCCGTATTCTTCTGCAATATTTTTGCCACTGGCATTATTCTCTTTTTGTGGTAACAAAATAAAAGTTTTCAAAGTCATGATGTTGTTTTATAAATAATTGACTATTACGTCTGAAATCAATCGATAAATTTTATCGGAAAAATATTTTCATTTCTGAAACTATCATTGTAACAATTCTGCAAGTGATTCGTTCAATTTAATCACCTCATTAGTTTTCAATATATTTAATAGATCGCTGCGCACATAAAGAAAAAATTGTTACAAAATTAAGGAAATTCATAAAATTATGCAAAATGTAACAACACAGAAACCATTTACCTGACAAAGCTTTAATTAAATTCTTGGCAGTAAATAATTATAAAATTCCACTTAGATGTACAATTACTATGTTCTTTGTTATATAATTATTACTACTGCGAGTTTCAAAAATGTTGGATACATTTGCAATAACACACATAAGGAAAAAAATAACTGGACATGTTTTGCAAAATCCTTATATTAACCCTATCTTGTACCAAGGAAGCAATTTCAAAACTCGAAATTTTCTAGTTTCTACTTTTTGAGTGCTGTATGAAAAGATAAATTTATCTTACAAACACTTTGTATATAGGAAGGTCCCTGAAATTTCATCATTCATTCATATACAATCACCACAAGATTAACTCGGTTTCGTATAACCTTCTTCGTCTGTCCTAAATGATGTTATGCAGGATTAAGTTCGAAAAGAGTCTGAGGAAACTGATGCTGCAAAAATCTCTTGCCGTGTACATGAAACCACCAAAACATGATTTCCGTCTTTTAATAAGCTTTTGAAAAACAATCATTTCCTCAAGGAGCATTAAATGGAAGTGTATTTTCTAGTTTTTGTTGTGGAAGTCAGTGGTAGAAGGATATAATCTGAATCAGTTAGCTTTCCACCAATTTAAATGGTAAAAATACAGTTTAATCATAATAAGGGGTCCGAATATTCAGAAAACTCCTAAAGAGGCATTTTATTGTCTTGGAAACTATTCGCAAACATTGAAACTAACAAAATGTTTGGAACATGTCACCATTTCTGTAAGATTCAAATTACGATACATAAAATTATTCTTTCCGAGTAATACAAATATTTATTTTCTCCCTTAAAACGTATCTATACAGATCAGAAATTGTTTTCTGTTCATTTTTAATTAGTTTTTTTTTTCTTGTAATACGAGTGATTATTTATAAATTTTATTTAATTTAAGTGCACATTGCGAATTCCACATTCGGGATCCGTGCTATAATTTTGAAGGGAATTCCTCTGCCTGCTCCTAATTTTGAGTGAGAGGGGGTTTTGTTTCGTAATCTTGACTGGTTTTAATCATACAAATTTTGTGTTACCTATATTTTTTGCAATTTAAAAAAATAAATAAACGCCCTGGTATAATTTTTAAATTTCAGATGCAAATTTATGATAAAATTAGCTCTCCCACTCATGAATTTAACTCCACATCAAACACAGTAGCTTATTTCTTTCGAAGAATATACCGGTTTTATTAACATACATTATTGATATTTTCATTCAGATAAAACGATATTTTGTTTTTAAATAATTCAATTAGTTTTAGTAACAGTGCTGTTTTACAATAAGAAAAGCTTAATATTCCATAATTAAATTATTTCTCTTGTAATTTCTTTACACAACAACTCATTACTTATTGAAAATCGCAAAAAAAAAAGAAAAAAGAAAAAGGAAATATTTTTTGTTTCTCAAATGAAATTTATAGGCTTTCGGTTGTAACAAAAAGATTCATATACAATAAATTTATCTTATTAGCATTAAATTATTTCATTGATCTTTCTAAAGAATGAAGAGTTTAAAGAATAAAGAATAGTATATTACAACAAAACTTTTTTTTTTGTTACATTATTAAATTTTGAATGAGTAAACTCGAAATATTATGCTGTAATTACTACTTGTAAGTGAAATCAAAACTCTAAGTAGTACGTATTCATTTTATTTTTTATTACTTTGAGTTGAGTGTATTATGCTATCATTCGTTTTGACTGCACATTTTTTTTTTTTTAACATCGGAAGCTGATTTCAAAATCGGACGCAGATAACACGTGCGCAGAGATTTACGTTTACTTTTCATACAGAAAAATTCCTAAACACGATAAATAAGCTTTAGAAAAAAAATCTCCAGTTATTGTTTTTATTATCTTATTCGAGCATCTAAATAGACTCTTTAGAACCAGCTGTCGTGATGGAGAAATGGACAAAACGGGAGGGGGAAAAAAGATAAAAAGATTATAGATAAAAAAAATAGTGAAGGCCCACGTTCTTCCAACGCATGCGTAGTCAACCGCGACCCCATTGCGGCTGTGCCCTTGACCTTCTTAGAAGGTTCATACTTTACAGTGTTTTTGACATTGATTCGGCCATTTTTATGAGAGATTTACCAGAAACAACCTGTCTTAAAAATATTCGAAAGTAATTTATTTTCTCTTTTCTCCATGGCTTGCACTGGATAACTTTTCATTCCATAACAATTTTCGTAGATAGTTAATGTTCTGACTTTTTTAAGAAGATTAAATGATTTACAAGTTTGTTCAAATTTAATTTGCAGAAGTGTTTTTGAATTGCTTAAAAATTATGCATACATCTGTACCAGTATATATACAACTCTCTAAATCGACTTTCCAGTTAACTACACCGTTAAAGAGACAGTATACGTAAAGCTGACACAAAACAATGAACAAAAGAACTAAAATTTATCGATCATAAAAATGAAAAAGTACTACTATTTTTCTGAAAAAAAAAATATAAAATGCATCATTACAAGGGAAGAAGTTGTTTTTTAAAAAAATAAAAATTTCTCTTATAGTTCAGGGGGGGGGACTTGATTTTTAATTATTGAAGCATTTGTTGATTCATTGAATAAGAATTATTAAAAGGGGAATTGAAGCCAGCATGTTTTTTTAATAACCAGTTGAAACGCTTGTGAATAGCTACAGACATTAACAAATTTTAGTTGACATTTGTGACGTATTTCTTTCCTTATTTAAATCTGTGGACACCTTAAAATATAATTAAATAATTAATAAGTTCTAAACTCCAATTGAAGCGACGCAAAAGCAAGACAAAGCTCTTTATCAATTGTCAAAAATAGATATAGTCGCTCTCTCTCGAATCCATCTTAACTCAGTCAACCTTAATTGATATTCTAATAATAAAGTATTAGCTTATCAGAATCCTCGTTCTGATTCAAAAATGCCTGGATAACAGCAAATTAGAAACTTAGTACTTTAACTAGGAGTCCCTGTAATCGAAACTATTAATTACGATACGATTCAATCCAATCTACAATCATATATCATCTAATCGTAATCCTTTATCTCCATCCCTCCCCCCACCTTTTCAATTGTATTTCGCTTATACATCACTATCTCCAATTCGTTACACTTCTTATCTTCATCTATTTTACCAAATCACGTTTCATTTTGGATGGGAAGAAATTGCAATTGTATGCAATTCAAATTACCAAAAAGTCTCCAAAGTGAGTGAAGACCGCGAATAACCCTGCGACACTCACTCAGTTTATACTTGCATGTGAAGTTCTGAAAAATAATATGCATTATTTAAAATAGATGTTAATTTTTTTGCTATGGCTTTGCCTTATGTAACACATTTTCAGTTGTTAATGCGTATAATTATATCTCATATTTTATTACAATTAATATTTAGCAACATCGTAATGAGTTGTTACGTATTGTTATAAAGTTTCTTTTAATATTATAAGGACTTAAATACATTTTCTATGAAAATTGTTATCTAATTTCCCCATTCAAAGGCTTTCTTATTACTCTATTTTATTAAAAGATAGATATTAATTAAGACTCATTTTGTTAATCGGTAATCATATCTCTTTTAAAAAGCGCAGTGAATTAAAAACTATTATGTTTTTCCCGTTCAAAATTTTTCTCACTAATTTGTTTGTGCTCGTATTATAACCAAATAGCTTTCTTTTGACATTCGCTGTAAGAAACAATACAGCTAATTTATCAAGAAATGAGTAATGAGTTATACGTTCTTTTTAATTTTTAACATGTATTTAATTAATTCTTAGAAAGTCTGAATTATATATTTAGTTCCTAAAGCACAAACAGAATTTCCAAGGTTATGAAAAAAATTTCGAAATCATTTTATATGTTTCTATAACTATAAAAGCCTAAGACAATATTTTGAAATAGTTATATTTATCTCTTTGCAATCGTAAATATAATCGTTGGAGTTACATAATACATGAAATGGGACGTGGTATTTTATACAGACTGTTTTTTTTTTATTGGATTCATGTCATTTTAGAACAGTATTTACTGCTGTCAATTCACTTCTCCATTCACCCACTCCTTGACTCTCAAAATACAAGACTTAGAAACATCTTCATATTGTATGAAAAAAATTTAACACCTATCTTAGAATATATTTTGACGGCTTAGAAAAAGTATTCGGGGACAAAATGTGCTATTTTGGTAAAAAAAAAAAAAAAAAACGCCGTAAATTAAATTATTTTATACAAGTATCTTAACCCAAAAAGGAATCAAAACTCGTTTTACTTAATATTCCTTCTTTATTTAGAAAAATTATTTTCCATATTATAATAAAAACATAAATTAATTTAAAAAATGTTCGTCATAATTATTTGTCTTGGTTTAGATTGTAATAAGGTTCTGAAATATAACGTATTATAATTTATTTTACTCAAAAATTAAAGAATTCGTAAAATTTAAATTGCATCTACAAATAAAATATAATTTATGAGCAATTAATCATTTGTAATTATCATGCCTTGATAATTCAAGAGTTTAAAATTACTTGAAATAACATGTGAAGTGCTTTAAAGAGATTGAATAAATGACTTCAAAATGCTTTCTTGTGATCTAAAAGTAATATTATACGAAAAACAAATAAATGAATTCATAATAATACAGTCCAAATTATCTCTAATTATCTTATTGCAACTAATCAAAATATTCGCTCAAAGTTACGCCAGCTCGACAGTCAGCTGGAAGGAAAATGCATATTTAATTGTTACATTTAAGATTATTTTTTAAAAACTATTTTCAAAAATTCTATAGCGCATACATTTAAAAAATTACTGGACTAACCAAAAAGTTCTTGAAACGTTCTAGACAATAAAAAAAAGTTCCCACTCCTTAATTTTTTTTTTTAAAGTTAAAAAGGCATAAAGTAACCAAAGACATCTTGATAAATAAATTTTTATTCTGAAGAAATAAATTTAGATAGGCATTTATGTGCAATGGTACCTCCCAATAAGAGACACTCACCGGACAAGATATTTTGTCCCTTGAATAGAGGTGTCCCTTATAAGAGGTACGCTACGGTATATATCGAAATGCTCAGTCATATTTAAGTTTTGTTTTTCAATATCCTGCTGAAAGATGGGATAACAAAAAATTCAAATATTTATTTTCTCTTTTGCAGTTCAAACCTACATGTCTCCTGTCCAGACTCAATGTATCAATATCGATTACTATATCAACGATAATGGTATATCCGACACGTTTACAGATCAAAGATGGATGAGACTACGTAAGTATTCCATTTGCAATTTTTAAGAGTTACCATTGCTTTAATAACGTAAAATTAGATGACTAACGTGGTCAATATCTTAAAATATTTATATGATGATTTAAAGAATATTTTTCCTTTTTTTAAGCAGATGAGAACAATTTTTTTCTTAAAAAAAAAATTCTTGTAGGCAAAGGCAGCATAAGTTGCAGAGCTCATAGAGTAATAAAACTCTTTACTCCCTCATCGAAACCGTTGAATTAAAGTATTTATTACCAGAATTTAAAAGCTTAAATTATAAAATTAAAAGATGGAAAATGTACGCCTTGAGAGCAAAGATTTCATCCTTGAAAA